>JAMKCH010057953.1:0-16675 GCA_023653785.1 Ophioderma brevispina | reverse complement strand
GCATGCATTAACTTTACTGCAATGTTTCCCTCCACTTCCTGCTGCACCTATCAATTTTAGCTGCATGTCAACCAGGTCATGCAGGTCAACCCAGGTCACTGCCGGTCACCAAGGTCCTGCATGTACGGTTGCCAGAATGTTGCAGTAACTGCACCTACTGCATCTTGATGCAGCCCATTTAAAATAAACTTTTGTTACATTACTAACGCTTGCATGCAGTAAATGACAACATACTGCAAGTAATTGCAGAGCAATTTTGGTAGACTGCAAAGCAGTGCTGCACTGCAATCATAGATCTGTTACTCTTGAATAATATAATCATAAGCTTTTTTAAATACATGACACATTCACAGAAGTAGCTCCGAGCACCACTGTGGCGCGCAGTAGCTGCTACAACACAGCAATCAATCCAGTACAGAAATGAGGCTTTCATGAAGAATCCCGATTTAAAGGTCCATGGACACGGCTTGGTAGACATTGCTTAATTTCTTACATTTTATATTTCTTACATTTTCGTACCGTACAACATATCCGATCAATCGCACACAGATGTAAAAGTGAACATCGGGAAAGTGTAAATTTCAAAGGATCATATACCCTAACTGACAGGGCCCTTCTCCTTTTTCCGCGAACGCGTATCATATGCTGAGTTTTGGATTTGACCCCCGTTAATGACGTCAGAATATCAAGTTGCTTAAACAAAGCTCACACGTGGGCTAAACCGCACCGCACACTCCCATATCTCTCCTTGTCGGTTGTTTCTTTGTCTGATAACTTGAATAAAGCTCTTCTGTTCTGATGCCTCCTTGTCGGTACGGTCGCGCCGCTGGTGCACCCGTCGACAATACGCGACGTTATCGTAATTTTAATGCAGCAATTCCAAGAAAAATATGGCCATATGATACAACACGGACGACGCATATACCGTCGAGAAGTCACTCACATTACTGTGCGTATGCAAGAAAACTGGGCCACGCGCACGTCCGTTCCACGATGAACGATCATGACGCTATCGCGATTTGTTTACCCTTCTAACTCTACCTACGAACTCTCCTCTCGGACGTCACGCTGGGTCCACGCTTGCCAGCGCGATAATCCCTCCACTGTCATTTTGGAATTTACTTTGAACGCTTGTCCAAAACAAATTGATATTATGCCCGATTTTTATCAAATAACGGTTCTGATTACTGCCTAATGCAGATTTTACATTGAGACCACTAATATTGAATGAAACATTTTTGGTTGGTATTAAAGTATGTTTAAAGCATGTCCATGGACCTTTAAGATGGCGGATCCGGAAACCAACGTTCTCGGAGAAACCTGTGAGGACGGGTATGGGATCGGGCAACCCAATTCACATACGATACTGCTCTGCAGGGAATCGAACTCGGGTCGACATTGGTGAAAGGCGATTGGATGAGCCATACACCAGCCTGCCCTCCTTAATGTTTTATACTTCTACAAGGATGTTGCCACTTCTATGGATAAAAGATAGACTGACATCGCCCAAAATGCACAGTCAAAAAAAAAAGCTGAAAAAAGAAGTACGTTTCCATTGTTGTCTTTCCAGTCATCTTCAAAAATGAAAGAGAGGGCGTTTTTGTGTCGCATGCCTTAGCAGGCAGTGTCAACCCTTGAGCTTCCGCGTATTATTTTGGTTTGTAACTCGAAATATGTGATTATTGTCTGTCAAAGTATAATTTCTGGAAAGGAAAATTGGACGATGAACCGGATGATGGCATCAGATATAAGTAAAACTTCCGTATTTGAGAAAAATACTAAAACATGATTTTGCCCCAAATTTTCAGACAGCATAACAAAAAACAATTGGGAATTTCATGATTCTTATTTATTTTTTCGAAACAAGACAAATTTGCCTTGGGGACGGTTTTTTCATTTTTGAAAAAGAGGCTTATTTTCGAAATATAAGGAAAAATGTAAAAAAAGTAGAATTTTTACCTTTCTTTTCCAAAATTTGAGTATATATTGGAGAATCTCTTAGTAGAAATTGAAAAAGAAAAATTGAAAAAACCGGCCCTAGAGAAGACGAGTGATCGTAGGAAAGTTAAACCTTACTGTTTACTTCGGTACTTTGGAGTTATCTTGTCTGAAAATTTAACCAAATTTTGCGGAAAATGAAACATTGAAGAAAAATCCGTGTGTTAGTAAAAAAGTGACTTTTCACGCCATTTCAAGCGTTCTTTCTTCAAATAACTTTATCTTGAACTTCAAAATGAGTATGTTGTGCAAGTGATGAAAATACATCTTTATGCCACTATTGAATCAAACATATTTCTCTCTTAAATCCAGAACTCAGAAGAATGAAATTGAGTGTCTAATTAGCACTTTGTTTACATTTCAAATAGTATTTTTCGTTTTTCCAAGATTGCGCTCGCGCAAACGTACATTAAAACACGCGCACGCTTCATTACGCAGTAAAAAATTCACCGCGCAACGCGATGCTGCGGCCTGCGCCTGACAGCGTGTAATGCGCTTAAATTCCCGACGTTAAGACTATGTGGTTTTTGTGACTTAAATGGTCAAAAGCTGCTTTAATCGGCAAAAAAAATACAAACTCAGGAATGTCTGCATTGGATAACCTTTGTTTGTACCCGATAGAACACAGTTTGAGGTTTTAAATGGTGCAAAAATAGAAATTTCAAGTAAAAACAAAAGCACTAGGGTTCAACACTAACCTTAAGGCAGGAGATACAAGGGATCACTTTGTCCATGTAGTTGTCGTTGTTGATGATGTCTGTTTATGTCTTTTGTGACAAAGGGGTACATTTTGGTAATATCAAATACTTGATGGATTTAAACCAAACTTGGTCACAGGTGCAACATGGCATCCCCACTTGTTGATGAGGTCAAAGGTAACATGACAAGGTCAAAGGTTAATGTGAGGTCAAGTTGTAAAATAGGCTGAAAAGTAAAAGGACCTCATATGAAAAGTTGAAGTCAATTGGAACCAAACTTGAATCATAGGGTCAATATGGGATCCCTCATTTGTTGATGAGGTCAAAGGTCAAATGCCAAGGTCACAGGTCATGTGAGGTCAAGTTGTAAAATAGGCTGAAAATGTAAAATGGACCTCATTGAAAAGTTGAAGTTCAATGGGAAACCCAAACTTGAATCATAGGTTGCAATATGGGATCCATCATTTTTGATGAGGTCAAAGGTTCACATGCCAAGGTCAAAGGTCATGTGAGGTAAGTTGTTAAAATAGGCTGAAAATGTTAAATTGACCTCATATGAAAAGTTGAAGTTCAATTGGAACCAAACTTGAATTCATAGGGCAAAATGGGACCCTTCATTTGTTGATGAGGTCAAAGGTCACAACCATAGGTCAAAGGGCCATGTGAGAGTCAAGTTGTAAAATAGGCCTGAAAATGTAAAAATGACCTCATATGAAAAGTTGAAGTTCAATTGGAACAATACTTGTGAATTCATAGGTGAACATGGGATCCCTCATTTGTTGATGAGGTCAAAGTCACATATCAAGGTCAAAGGTCATGTTAGCCTAAGTTCACTAACCGCGACCGGGAGGCGACACAAGCGGTCCGAGGACCGATGTATTTTTACTTATTGGTCTTCAGAATGGCCACTCAGGTTTCCCTTTGTTTTACCATGTAGATGCAACTACCCAAGTGGCTTCAAGCAGTCTAGCTCTTCATTGGACTAGAAGCTACGTGTACCCATTTTCATTCGATGTATCCAAGGGATGTTGGGAGCAAGAATAGTACCATACACAGATAAATATATTTCTTGCCCGTTTTCCTTGTAGCGGGGCGGCATAACTAAAATATGCGTAACAATCGTGCATTTAGTGATAAAAGCAAGGGATTTTGATTTATTAAAGTAGAGTCATATTACGTAAATATTGAGATCATGAAGCCACTTCAATTTTTTACCCCTGATGGGTTGGCAGCCATTTTCAAAAATGGCCGACAAAAAGTTGCTTTTTATGTTTATCAAGCATCACTTTTAAATACCGGGGACATGATGCCTAAAATGTATTTTAATGATCTGAAATATTAAGAGGACAATTAAATTGACTAACAAGGTGTATCACCGGGAATCAAATATCTCGTTCCTATCAAAATAAGGGTCATCAGGAGACTTTTTGTGCCTTACGAATGCAGGAATCTTTTTAGATGCTTGTTTCTATTCTCCAATCGATTGATTTTCGCATAATTGTTCAGAAAAATCGGGATCGATCGTACAATGGAACACTGGAAATTCAACATCGAAACATACGCGCACGCCAGATTGTAGTGCGTGTGCTTGGCCAGTAACAGCGACGACGCGTGGCATGGCTTCGCACAACGCATTGCGCGCGAGATGTGAGAGAAACTGTTTACGCTGCTGGCCTATTCCATAACACGCGCGCGATTCCCCTCTTGGTGTATTATTCCAGCTCTGATATAACTTCAAAAGGAACATTCTAGGCCTAAAATTTAAACTGGCTAAGAATAAAAATATGAACTTATCCTTCTGATACCAAAAATCTTGGTTTTGAATGTGAGTAAATTGGACCGAGGTTGTTGATCGGGTCACCCCCTTTTAAATAGCAAAACTACTACATATAGTTATTATAGTAAAGTATAGCGCCCTTTGACGGATTTAAAATTAGCAATTTGTCCGTCCCGAAGACTATCGCACATTCCGCGTTCGACAATGCTGCAGCAAAGTTATTGTTTATTTTATAACCAAGGTGGAGTAAAACAAAACTCCATGTTTTAGCAGTCCCCTCCTGCTTCAAGTTTGTTTGAGGTTTCCACATTTTCTTCATTTCTAACATTTCAATCATAACTTTAATAGCAGGATACTTCAGGATTTGAGATGCTTCTACTGGTTAGTCTACTTGTAACAAGAAACACTTTTACTTGCCATGGTTTTAACCCAGAGGTTGTTTTGAACTAATCCCAATACATTGCAATGTCCAATATGCCCGATACTGTACTGTACTAACATGGGTCAGTACTTAGGGATAAAAAAAGTGTTTCAAAAAGTTAAAGAACCACAGAGCATTTCATGATCATGATCCAAATTTCCCCAAGTCAAAGCACCTTGTGGCTAAAATGAGTGTAAAAGTCAGGGTTTTTAATTGTTAAGAATAGTGATTTTGTGGGATCCTTGACCCATTGTTGATGTGAAATTTCCCAAAACTGGTGCATTGTGGGATTGACTCAATACACCCCTGGGTTTCACCTGACAGATGTAGAAATATCAGGCTTCTCCTTTTTTCAGGCAGTACAGACATCACAATGGTTATAGTCGATGCTAATAGATAACATTTTCACCTATTTTTTGGATAGAAAAATAGTCTTCCTTCTCCCTGTCTTTCAAACTGATGCTCTAAAACATTTTTTTAACTCAGCCTATCTGCATTTATTAGATGATACTATTTTTAATTGGTGCATCCTTTAGATGGAATCCACACAACCATTACATAATGGCAATGTTGATCCAACACCCTTTGAAACGGAAGGCTAAGATAGAAGCTTATCGGGGTTTTTTTTCAAAGGGCATTGACCGAGAAGGCTTAGAATCACTTAAATAATGGCTAGTCCTTTGGAATATAAGCCTTTATCTAGGCACATTGCCGCAATGATGAGTTTTGAGGTGAGCACGGTGAGGGGGAATTGTGATTAACAGTCTGTTGCTTTGAAAGGTACGTCTGTAAAGGTCTGGTGTTTATACTTCTACTACACTGCAGTGCAGTGCAGTAATTTACTGCATTTCTCCACCACTTTCTGCTGCACTCCTAGTCAATTTTACTGCAGGTCAACCCGGTCCGGCCGGTCAACCCAGGTCACTGCAGGCCAAACCAAGGTCACTACTGCATGTTCCGGTGGTTGCAGAAGTTTCAGTAAACTGCACACATACTGCACTCTTGATGCAATCTCAACAAAATCACCAAAATTTAAAATAAACTGTTGTTACCAGTACTACCTAGGCATTGCACGTAAATGACAACTACTGCAAGTATTGCAGAGCAATTTGGTAGACTGCAAGCATTGCGGCAACTGCCATCATCGTCACATCTTTACTCTTGAGACTCACATCATAAGCTTTTTTAATACATACAATTCCACAGAAGTGCTCAGATCACCGACTGTGGGAGCGCAGTAGGCTGCTACAACACAGCAAGTCAATCCAGTACGACAATGAAAGTTTTCATTCACATTGGAAAGTCCGATTTTAAAATGTCCCTGGAACTGCTGAGAGACATTTCCTTTAATTTTCTTACATTTGTACCTCAACGTATACTGATCATATCGCACACGAACAGATTTGTAAAGTGAACATCGGGAAAGTGTTAAATTTTCAAGTATCATAAATACCCTAACTGACAGGGCCTTCTCCTGTTTCGCGAACGCGTTATCAAGATGCTGGGGTGAGTTGGATTTGACCCCGTTAAGGACGTCAGAGTCACAATTGTAAACAACGCTCACACGTGGGCTAACCGCACCGCCACACTCTCCAGATATCTCTCATTGTCGGTTTTTTTTTCTTTGTCTGGAACATTTAATAACGCTATTCTGTTTTCTGATTCTCCTGGTCGTTTACGTTCGCCGCTGGTTTCCCCCGTCGCCCATACAAACAGCCAACATTCGTATTTTTAAGGCACCAATTCAAGAAAAATTAGCATATTATACAACACGTACGACGTATCATACCTCGAGAAGTCACTTACTGTGTAAGTATGCAAGAAACTGGGCCCCCTCCACTGTCCGTTCCACGATGACGATCATGAAGCTAATCGCTGTATGTTGTTACCTACTACTACTCTCGGACCTCACTCTGGGTCACGCTTGCCAAGCGCGATAATCACTTCATTGGAATTTCCTTTGAAAAGCTTGTTCAAAACATGATGATATCCCGATTTTTGATTCAAATATACGTTTCGAATTACTCCTTCCTCATGCAGATTTTTAAATTTATACCAATACATACATGAATGAAATCATTTTTTTGGTGGTATTATAATTATGTTTAAAGCTGTCCTGGACCTTTAAGATGGCGATCCGAAACCAAAGTTCTCCGGAGAAAACCATTGAGGACGGGTAATGGATCGCAACCCATTCACATACATAACTGCTCTGCAGGGCAGCGAACCGGGTCCATTGGTGAAAGGGAAGTGGATAAGCCACTACACCAGCCGCCCTCCCTTAATGTTTTATACTTCTACTAAGTAGATGTCTGCCAACTTCTATGGATAAAAGATAGACCCTGACCTCACAACATCGCAAAATGCACAGTCATAAAAAGCTGAAAAAAGAAGTACCGTTTCATTGTTTGTCTTCCAGTCATCTTTCAAAACTGAAGAGATGGACGTTTTTTTGTGTCGCCGTGCCTCAGGTCAGTGTTCCACCTTGACTTCGAGTATCTATTTTTGGTTTTGTAACTCGCAAATATTTGATTATTTGTCTGTACAAGTATAGGGGTGCATTTCTGGGAAAGAAAATTGGACGATGAACCCTGTGATGGCATCAGATTAATGTAAAATTTCCGTATTTTTTGAGAAAATAACTAAAACATGATGTTGCCCCAAACTTCAGACCGCATAGACAAAACAATTGAATTTTCATCATGATTTCTTTCTTATTTATTTTTTAAACGACACAATTTGTCTGTGGACGGTTTTTTCATTTTTGAAAAATAGAGCTTACTTTTCGAAATATCAGGAACATGTAAAAAAGTGGAATTTTACTTTCTTTTTCCAAAATGTTAGTATATATTGGATAATATCTTTAGTTAGAAAATGGAAAAATGACAAATTGAGAACACCGTTCCCTTAGAGAAGAACCCGATTGCCTATCGTAGACAGTAGACCTTCTTTTGTACTTACTAACTTTCCTTCGAATACTTTTGAGTTTCTTTTCGAAAATTTACCAATTTTTTTCGAAAATTATGAACTTGAGAAAATCCGTGTTGTGATATAAAAAGTGACTTTTCCACGCCATTTCAAGCTGTCTCTTTCTCGAATAACTTTATCTTGAACTTCAAAATTGAGTATGTTTGTGCAAGTGAGAAAATACATCTTTTTATGCACTATTGAATCAAACATCTTGTCTCTCTAACTCCAGAATCAAAAGAAATTGAAATTGTGCTCGGTCTAAATTAGACTTTTTTTGAACATTTCAAATATTTATTTTCGTTTTTCCAAGATGCGCCACAGCAAACGTACATTAAAACACGCGCACCCTTCATACGCAGTAAAAATTCACCGCGCAACGCGATCTGCGCCTTGCGCCCGACAGCGTGTATGTTCTTAAATTCCCCGCCGTTAAGACCATGTGGTTTTTGTGACTTTAAATGGTCAAATAGCTTGCTTTAATTCGGCAAAAAAACAACTCAGGATGTCTGCATTGGATCCCCTTTGTTGTGTAAAGATAGACACAGTACTTGATTTTTAAAATGGTTTCAAACATCAGAATTCAAGTAAAACCAAAAGCACTAGGGTTACCACTACCTTACGGCAGGAAGACACATAGGGATCACTGTGTCCACTGTAGTTGTCTGTTGTTGATGATGTGCTGTTTGACTGTCGTTGTGAAAAGGGTTAATCTTTGCATGTAATTCCCCATACTTTGATGGATTTAAACCAAACTTGGGTCACAGGTCCAACATGGCCATCCCCCACTTGTTTGATAGGCAAGGTCACATGCCAAGGTCAAGGTCACATGTTAGGTCAAGTTGTAAAATAGGCGAAAATGTAAAGGGACCTCAATATGGAAAGTTGAAGTTCACTTGGAACCACACTGGCATCATAGGTGCAAATGGGATCCCTCATTGTTAATGAGGTCAAGGTCCCTGCCAAGTTCAAATGTCATGTGAGGTCAGTTGTAAAATAGGCTAAATTTAAAATTGGACCTCATATTAAAAGTTTAAGTCAATTGGCCCAAACTTGAATCATAGTTGCAATATGGGATCCCCATTTGTTGATGAGGTCCAAAGTCCATCCAAGGTCAAAGGTCTGTTATGTCAAGTTGTAAAATAGGCTGAAAATGTAAATTGACCCTCTATGAAAAGTTGAGTTCAATTGGAACCACACTGAATCATAGGTGTCAACATGGCTCCCCTCATTTGTTGATGAGTCAAAGGTCACATACCAAGGTCAAAAAGGCTGAGGGTCAAGTTTGGAAATAGCTGAAAATGTAAAATTGGACCTCAATGAAAATTTGAAGTTCAATTGGAACCAAACTTGAATCATTGGTGGCCACCTGGGATCCCCATCATTTTTGATGATGGTTTCAAGGTCACATATCAAGGGTCAAAAGGAAGTCAAGGTTTAGGCCGATCTTCACTAACCGCGACGGCCGGCGACACAAGCTCCGAGACCGATGTATTTTTACTTATTGGTCTTCAGACTGCCACTCAGGTTTCCCTTTTGTTTGACCATGTAAAGATGCAACTTATCCAATTGGCTTCAAGCAGTCTCGCTCTTATTGACTAGAGCTACTTGATACCCCCTTTCATTCTGATGTATCCAAGGGATGGGGGAGCATATATACGCTATCACCGATCCAACTCATATTTCCTTGCCACGTTTTCCTTCCTTGTAGCGAGGCTGGCATAACTAAAATATGCGTAACAATCGTGCATTTAGTGATACAAGCAAGCAAGGATTTTTTATTAATAGAGTTAATATATACTTACACTATGAGATCATGAGCCACCCTTTCAATTTTTAACAATGTTTTTTTAAATTGTGTGTGTTTGGCAGCCATTTTTTCAAAATGGCCGCCAAAGTTGCTTTTTAAAATTTGGTTTATCACATGCATACACTTTTAATACTCCGTTTACATGATGCCTAAAAGGTTATTTTAATGATCTGAAAATATTAAGAGACAATTTAAATGGACAAAAGGGGGATGGAGAAAGGGATAAGTGAAATCAACATTGCATCTTTCAAAATGGCTGCCAAAAGCATTTCTATATTTGGTGTATTTAAAGTATATTACAACATATCATGTAAAACTACTTTCAACTATTTTTGTTTGTATTGCTAAGAGTAAAACCGTCACCAGATATTACTCAAGAAATAAATCAACTGCATGTTGTAGCCTGTAGCTCTATTTCCTAATTGCAACCATCAATTATAACTGGGTGGGCCTGCGTTTTGAACTAAACAACACCTAAACATGAGCGGAGCTGCGTCCACGTTTCACTACAAAACTTGGTTTCTTTTCAATCTTTGTAAGTACAGAATATATTGAATTGAATTTGATCTCATTTCAAAGCCTAACGATTAATTAATATCTGTATGAGTTGGTTAGCTATCTTGATGACCAACAAAATTATAAACGAAATCAACTCAACCAGGAGAGGGTGGGGAGGGCGCGGCTTCCCTGTACAAACCTATGGGAGAGTTGCATCTCCGTTTACAAATGTTCACACACTCTTTGGCATAATGGGTGGATGTTAATTATTTTGGTATCACGAATAAAGCTATCATCTTTCTAAGACACTATTGAATAAAATCATATTAATCAATGTCCTCAGAAAGAGGATGAACTTTTGACCGGTGACAAAAACTTGTACTGTCATACAGTCCACGTAATACAAAAGCAGCAAAAAGGTTCTCCAAATTGTCTGAGCAATGTACCTGGGAAGTATTTATCTTATATATAATATAGTCAAGGTATCTTTTCTGAAGGAAAACTATTCCTTATTTTGATCCTATGAGCTCCAACCAATAATTTGCAACAAACCACTTTTATCAAAATCGGAGGCAACTTCAAAATTTTGACAACCCGCTTTACAACTGAAATTGACCCGTGTTTTATCTTGATTTTTTGCTGTTTTTAAGCTTATACTCTTAAACTTAGTACAAACTAACCGTTCCGAATCCTGGTGTTAGACAAATAACATGGTATCATTTTCAACATGAATTGATCAATTTAAAAATTTGAACCCCTGTACAAACTTTGTCCCTTGACCCCTCTCCTAAATCAACCCATTTGCTGCACTTAAGCAATCACGTGTTCGGGGTTTTCTTGTCAGTCTGTCACAATTTAATCCCAACCTTTTGTACTTGAGATGGGTTACAACATGTCTGACTTAAAGAACTTGTTTTTGTATCATAATCCATAACAAGATAGTGAAAGTTTCCTCACAGCATTGGCAATGATCAAGCACTCCGTGGATGTTGACCTTGATCAGTGAAATATCCTGAATTCAGGAAAACCCAGTAATCGCCTTTGAGTCAGCCACTATGTAATGAGCAAAGCCAATCCAGTGAAATGGCCAGAAACATAATGGCGAAAATTATTTATCATGTCCTCATGGAGGTCTCCATATTGATATGGCAGCTCTTAGGACTCATGGAGATTGGTTACAGGGTATGCTGGGTAGCAAGCACTGATAGACAGGCCTCCCGATAGCTTGTTTAGGCATAGCAGTTTGCTCCATTTTTCTGCCATTTGCTATTAATTTAAGAATTGTTTGCAATTTTCCCCATACTTGCTCTATCAACAGAGCCGAGCCAGAGCTGTTGCACAAAAATTCTACACAAATAACAATCCCTTACGCGAGCCTTGCTGATACCCATGTGGCAATTCCCACAGGGTTCGTATGGGGTCGTCACTATGACCGCTATTATTAACTTTAAAGCTTTAATATAAAGTAGGATGTCTGTTTCCCTGTTGTAACATTTGGCTACAAACATTGTCAGATCGTCACGGAAACCTTGAATTCCACGAGGCACAATCTAAGACGTTCTGGAACAACTGCTCTAGTTTCTTGACGGATCAGTCTAGGTGATTGCTAAGGTCTTTGATGCTAAACATTTATGCCATACATTTCGTAATCTAATGTGTGGATCTGTATGGGAATAAGGTATTATATCTCCTTAATCCCTAAATGCCATTTTTATTGCGTTTTGGCACCTTTTCAAAAATCACGATGCCAGATACTCGTTTCATCAACAACAACCGATTACTTTATCAATGATAGTGAATGTGTCGATCTCAAAATCCTATTGGAGGATACTGTCTCCCTCCCTCTCTCCTCTCTCACAAGAACGGATAGCCAGCCGCATGATGTTGCATTGTATCCCATGCTACACAATCATAACCATATCAAAATAATACTTGTCCGAGCACTGTAGACACTTATGTTTTATACTGGTAGCTCATACACTATCACCGAGCCTTTGAACCTCAATAAAACATGACAACTCCTAATAACGCCTTAAAAATGCAAAGAAATTGCCAGGTGAAGTATAAAGTAGGCTATTATCATTACTTGGGTTCTAGATTCCCGCTGGTACAAAATTATCCTGACTTGTAGAAAATGATATACGAGTTTAGGCACCATATGTGTGGTGTAATGTTGATGACCGTCAACTACATTCCGGCAAATAGTAGAGATGCTTTAATTGGTCGCCAGCAGGGACATTTAGGATTGTTTCCATACTTTGGTTGTTAAAAACAATTCGTGATTCCGTGAGTAATGTTATATTACCAATGCCCAATATCAGTTTGATAGCCACAGGTGATATTTCTTGTTTGGGAGGTACTATAGTGTTGAATCCATCACATATCATTAGCTTGTGCAACTACCATGTAAGATGTGTATGATTATCATCAAATTTTTGACATTACGATTGCAAAAATGGCAAAGTCCTGTATTCAAAATTACGTAACACGTCTTTAATACACTTGTAACCCATTAATTAACCCTAACCCCATGTCGGTTTCTTGACCTCACTCCCGGGAGGGACTGCAGGATGAGGGAAGAGTGAATAAGAAAAATCGCAAATTCCGGGTGGGATTTGAACCCGTGCCCTTCGGGCCCCAGTTCCATGACCCGGGATAGCCCGCTACGGTGGTGTCGCTGGGCCCGAGCCCCAGCGATTTCGTGGCCCATATAGTCTTGGTTGATGACGTCTTTTGCTACTTCCTTTTTGGACCTTGTAGTGCATTTTTGTCTCACTCAGTGTGACGATCATGTAGCAAATATCTAGCAGGTTTTTATATGCGTAGTTAGAGAGAAGTAAAAGGTGGTGTTGGCTATATTAGCAAAATAGTCTAAAATGGTCATTCGTTGGACATCTTGGAACATGGCCGACAGGACAAATTGCAAGTGACGCGTGGGGAGTGGTTCAAACATTGTAACATGCATTGAGCATATGCATCTTTTTTATGCTAGTATATACATAAGTAAAAGGTGCCTAAAATGGTCATTTTTGGCAGCCATCTTGGAAATGGCCGACGGACACATATTTCAAATGGTCATGGAATTGTACAAACATTGTAACAAGCATTACATATTTTATGTCAGTATAGGCAAAGTAAAAGGCCGGTGGTTGATCGATTATTAGCAAACTACCTAAAATGGTAATTTTGGCGGCCATCTTGGAAAATGGCCGACAGGGACAAATATGACAATGACTGTGATTGACAAAATTTAACCTGCATTTAGCTATCTATTATGCCTAGTATAGGTATAAGTAAAAGGCAGGTGTTGAAATATTACGCAAAAATTGCCTAAAATGGTCATTTTGGCTGGCCATCTTGGAAAATGGTCAATGGGGATACAAATTGCGATGGCTTATGATCTTGATTGGTTGTACTACTTTCTCACATCTGCTGACCAAATTTCCATGCTTTTATCACAAAATTGCACGATAGGTGAGCTATCAAGCCTTGCTATTGACAACCTAGAGATGCATACATTTGTATCACCAAAGAACTCTATTTTGTCATTTAGATTTTTGAAAGGGTTTTTGCTGTCATGTTCAGGACTTTCTTTTAATCCAACAAATTATAAGATTTTTAGATGGAAAAAACCCCCCCCCCCAATCCTTTTAAATAAATCATAATTATAAGTAAGGCCATGAAAGTCAATTCCAGTTTATCGTTATGTTTTCTTTTTTTTTCTGGTTGATGAGGTGACGTTTTTCATTATTTCATCATATTTTCATTATTGAGCCTCCCATGTGTGCAAATGGAAATAAATGAGTGAAGGGAAATGTTCTGGACTGGTAGGGTCAGCAGAAAAAACAGCCTAGGTTTGCTTCAAGGTTATCAAAAATAAGTTTTACAAACAAAATTTTCCAATTGTAACCTGATTGAAAACAAATATTATGAAAATAATTAATTTTTTGGGCATCTTGAATTTTGACGCGGGTATAGCTTATAGTCTCAAAAAAAGCGATGTGGGCGGGTAACAATAAATAAGATCGACTTTCAGGCGTCTACTGGCACCAGCGAACTTTGGGTGGATTCGATTTAAAATAAATGTACAACCCTAAACTCATTTAAGACAGAATTTCAGAGGGTGAATTATTTTGTTTAATATTAAAAATGTTTGTTTGGAAACTTGGAGCAAGTTCATGATGGAAAAGGGAATTTGTTGCCTTTGTCTTCACTTTTTAAACATATCAACGAAGACAATTGCTGAATCTCTCCCTCTTTGTAGCCACCTGTATCAATCCCCAGCCAGTGCAATATAAAGCACAATAAGCAAGAAATGTTAGCCAAAAATGAAATAGAAAGAATCCTGTGAGCACTTAGCTCTGGAAAAAATGCCTATAGCACATTTTGCCATGTTCTGTAGACGACCTTTTTTTTCTTATTTCACCTACTACTAATTAATAAAAATAAAACTACTCATAAATGTGCATAATACAAAGAGAATGATTATACAAAGAGACTGATTATGTTTCAAATTAATCCTTGGATGGATAATTGTGAAATTCCAAAGAGTTCAATCGTCTTGGTCAGTTGATTGAACGTTCTATTTAGAAACCACAATATCACCTTTCAAACAACTGACCATCTATTGTCTAACCATTATCCATTGTTAAAAAAACCCAGGCAGTTTCTATAATATTATTTTGCCATTTTTTAATGATTGTGCTGCCAGTCAATTGCTACATACTGACCAGTTAGATTTTACTAAATATTATTTATCAATTTCCAAGGGATATTCATAATTTGTAATCTTATATCTTAATTTCAATATATTTCTCAAGCCCACCAACTTTAACCAATGTGTCTTTTAAAAGCATGGTCACTATAAGACTATTCAGTATTATTTGATGGTCCAGCTTCTAAGGTTCAACCGATAATCGGATCGGATATCGTATAGGGCCACGATGTTAACCATATCGGTTAATAAATAAAATATCGGATCGGCAAAAACAGAGGCTTTCATTACGATATTTGAGAGGAAACCAAAAGTGTCAGCAGCAGTCTTTTTAGGCTGAAATTTATGTTTGGTTTGTTTTAATCACAATATGAGGAATTCGGATTTTTTATAAATGCAACAAGAAGAAATATCATAATTGCATACATACTCAATGTGTGAAATGTTAATTTTGTTAAGAATAACCCCCATTGACAGATTAAAATAAAAGACAAGCAAATAGACTGTTAAAAAATGAGAGTACCATATACTTTTTTTGTAGTTTTATAATTTCCTTGGATCAACCCTATAGCTACCCATTGCAGTAACATGGGAAATTATAGGGTTTTGTTGTTAAACGAAGAAATTCTTAAAACTACAAAGAAGTATATGGTTACTGTAATTTTTTTAACAGCTATTTGTTTCTTTCTTTTTTTTTAGGTGTATGGGGGTTATTCTGAACAAAATTAACATTCACAGGTTCTTGGACATTCTGATTGAGTATGTATGAGCAATTAGGATATTTTCTTGTTGCATTATAAAAAAAAATACTAATTCTAAGATGGATTAACATAGAAACCAAAAACATCAATTTAACATAAAAAAGATGTGCTGTGCTGACGTTGGTTTTTTTGGTTCTCTTCAAATATCGCGTATTAAAGAAAAGCCACTTTTTAGAGGCGGGCACGACCATAGGATATTGCTTTCGTAGTGTGACGCTGTTGTATTTATTATCAGTGTAGCATTTTGTTACTTATGTGTTCTAGATTCGACACGCGAAATTTGCACGGACTTGTAGGGATGAGAGAAAGGGTGTAGAAGGAGAGGTATATGATTGAATCATACGCAATAATTTTTGGAAATCTGACAAAATGTGTCAAAACATTGGAAGTCTTGTAAGTGATTTCGAGAGATCTTGTAGCAGAGAAAGTGTTTTTGAAGAAGGAGTAAAATCTGCGTAAGTTGTTTGAGATCCGAGTGTTACTATTTCGCGAGATGGTTTCTACCCTTCAAGTGGAATAGATATTCCTGTTTCGGCTTCCTTACTTGGTGAGGGTGTGTAATTTTAATAGTGAAAATGGCTGATCGGGCCAATCTAGGCATACTTTTTAGGTTTTGCCTTCTTCCACTGTTGTAATATATTATATATAAACCAGATATAAAATAAGGTAATATAGGATTTGTAATGAGAATAAGAGTATGATGTATTTTGAAGGAAGACCATTTTATGCTTGGGTTGTCGCCGTTGCGACCCACGAAAGTTCAATGGAAAAATAGCACATCTTACGTCATAGTTCGTTTGCGAGATGTCCACGATGGAAGAATCGAGTACTTCCCAAATACATTATGTCAAAGTGTCCAATAACGCTGTATAGTTTAAAGCTTGTAACTCATTATCTGTACATGATGCAGTCGTAAAATACCTCATCTACTGCGTAATGGGATATAGTTGAATCGGTTTTTCGCACGATCTAATCTCCAAGATTAGCACCTAATTGTAATTTGTGGCCACGTGTGAAAGAATAGAATAATC
>JAMKCH010057952.1:0-18513 GCA_023653785.1 Ophioderma brevispina | reverse complement strand
ACTCAGCTGAATCACGAATGGTGCCATCTGACTCGCCACTAAGATGATCAATCATCTTGACACCCCGCCAACTAAGAATGATCATCATCTTATAACACCTTATGCAAACTGCTTGGCTGGTTCCGATTTGTCCTTAAAATCCGTCCGAGAACATATCACACCAGTTTTCTACCAACTGCATTGGCTTCCAGTTAAGCAGGGGGAAGCTGCAAATTCGGCTCTAATGGCCATCCACTCGGCATTTCACCTGCCTATATATCTGAGCATCCACTGCATCCACCGAGAACCTTGAACGATCACCCCCTTGGCCTCTCGAAGTTTTATGGCGATAGATCTCTTGTTTAAGCAGATCAGCACAATTTTTTTCAACAACTATTTTCAAATCAATCAGAAGACATTCTTATTTGCACAGAATGTTGGCTCCTGATAGGTATCCCGTTTCCTGATAGTCATCCCTAATTATAGTGTTTTTTTTTTTTCTTTCCTTCACTTTGTTTTCTACCTTCCTCATCCGGTTGCCATATTGTTGTTTTCAACATAGGTAGGTAGAAGGCATCTGAATCCCGAAAAGATCAAGACTTTACCGATGTCGATGTGAAGGTACATGTACAGATCATCACAGCTGACGATTCAGGTGTATCCCATATGTCCTATCATGTAGTAAGATGATTAATTGTCCCATGATGATTTAAAATGTCTATGATGTAATTTGTATGTGATTCATTTGGACATTGTAAGGCTCTGTTTATGTGTGATGCTGTCATAGCTATATAGGTATTGGGTAATGCTAGTTGTGAATATAGATCCCTAACGTCCCTAGAGGAAAACCTGACGATCACACCGCCAAAAAGTGAGGTAGCGGCATTTTTCTTGTTTAGCTCCAGGATGTCCATTTCCTTCTAACCCAGGCAAGGGTCCGCTCCGTGATTTTGTTTTTTTCAAAATTGCATTAATATGCCAGTAATGGACTTTAACACCGCAATCAATCAATCAAGTTTATTTTTTTTCCATCAAAGCACAAGATATATACACAGGTTATTTAAAAATAAAAGGTGGAGGAGGATGGTTACTACGACGATAGGCAGAGCCTGAAAATGATGCACCCCCTGTTGCAAACACGTAAAGACAATGGACATTAACGTTTTGACACCAGACCGTTTACAATACACAAACGACGGACGTTTACATTAAAGCCTCAAAATAATACCGTAATACTGTATACATACATGTAGAAGAGTCCCACATAAATACATTAGCCATGATTTAGTTACACTAAATCGATTGAATAAATGGGATTTCAGCATAACGCAAGTATGGTTTTACATACATCCTAAATATAGTACCCAACGGCAACCTTGCTTTCATTATCTTTCTTTAAGGAATGCCGTAACCATTGGTACCGTTTTCTTAAAAACTGAAATGTTTGCTGACATTTGAATGTCTCTTGGTATTTGGTTCCATAATCTAGGTCCATATGAGACAATAGATTTTGTTTTTGTTGCAGCTGATATTTCTTTATATCTTGTATATAATTGTGAATAATCTTTGTGTCTTTTATACATATTATCAAAAGCTTAGGGAAGTCATAAAGCACCCATATTTATACCTAAACACCCCACCAGAGCCATTTCTCTTTATACATAAGAAAAATTCCAATACATTAAATCTTTTAAACACATGGTGTTTAATGACTAAATCTGGGCTATGCGCAATAATTCTAAGAGCCCTCTTTTGAAGGAGGTGAATTTTGTTGTTAATAAGTTTTATTTGAATTTCCCCAAAGTAAATTCCATAGTTTATGATATGGTAACAAACAAATGACAATTACAATAAAATGGTACAAATTTTTTCTTGTAAGAAATGCGTAACCTATCAAAACCCTATATTTTTTTTTGAGCAAGAATTACAAACACATAAATTTGTTTTTTTTTTGGGCCGATGTAACTTCTCATCGAGACAATACCAAGAAATTTCGCTTCTTTTACCCCGAGTTAATTTGCACCCTCTAATTGTATGTTGACATTCATGCCAATATTTCTTAACTTATGCCTTGAGCTAACTACTTAAGGTGGTCTTTTTGCATTTAGTGAAAGTTATTTGCTTTAAACTAATTACTGACCTCTTGTAATTCGCTGTTTGTACTATTTTACATAAAACTTCAACCTCCTTATTTGAATAAAATACAGTAGTATCGTCGCAAAGAGAATAAAGATAATAAAGGACGTTAGTGGTATAGGAGTACTACAAACTTAAAGAGCTGGCTCAGTAGCAGTATTTCATGGATCAATTAATATTATAGATACACCACAGCTAATATGTCGCTTGGTCATCTTAAATGCCAAAAGAAGCTTCAGTTTGGCCAAACTGATATCCAAGTTTTGTGGTCCTAAAAAGAGGATATTTGTGACAGACGGCAATTGTGGATAGACCTGGTTTTGTAGTGCTGCTGATTTTTTTGTGCTGTCGTCAAGGTACCTTATAGAACCTTCGTCTTGAACTGCTGGTAAAATCATCTTGTAGGCCTACTCCGAAAGAGGAAGCTTGATTTCTGAAGAAATTTCCGTGGATTATATATCGTGAATTTGTATGACTTTGCATGCTCCGAGGCCTTGTTAATGTTACTGTCCCTTTGTTTCCCAATTTGAATATCGTTGACCTCTAGTTTTATGTGTCTTTGTGGAATTCTAACTTATTGCTTAATTGCGATTATTTTATGACTCTGCATGTGGTTTAGACATTCCTGTGGAAAGTAGTTTCCGGAGGGGTTTTCCATGGCGCCCCCCCCCCCCCCCCCCCCTCCCCCCCCCTTTTCTTAGGAAAAGCCTTGGCCACTTACGCTTTAAAACTTAACGTGCCCAGGGGGGTCCATATACCCAACATTTGATTTTTTGTGGATTTTTCGGTTCCGCAATCACCATTTTTCAAGGATTTTTTTACTAATTTGTCTGATTTTATGAATACGCTTCTCCTGATAAAAAAAAAGATAAAAAATAAAATCCCCAACGTGCTTCATTAGAATAATAGGGTTGGGTCCACTAGGAACCCCCCCCCCCTTGGGCACTAACGGAAGTGAACAAAACAAGATAATTTTACTATAAAAAAATTAAAGTAGTTGAATCTATGGAGTTTAATTGTTTAGATATATACCTTGAGGCAATTATTTAATTATTAATAATAACAAATCAAATAACCTTTATATGCTGATAGCATCAATTTTAATTTTGTCATTAACCATGCCTCTTAAAACTTGTAAGTCTATGGATAAAGACCAAGGTGAATTTGAAGTTTCCTGGAAAAATACAGATGGGTAATAAATTTGCTATTTTGCAATAATTCTTTTAAATACGGTTATTATAGAGAAGATATAATTAATTATTTTGGTTCAAACCTAATATTGGAGTCGCTGATGATGAACCCCTTTTCTCGAGAGTGACAATTCATTGGCCCTAGGTCATCATGGCAAAGTTTTTCATTTTTTTGGTGTGTATGTGGTTCTTACTTGACCCCCATTCCCATGGCCTACAACTTGTGGAAAAATAATTTATTCTCTAAAAGAATCAAGATAAAAATAATGTAACCCAAGACCTTCAGGAATTATAATAACCGAACCATGGTAAAGAAAATATGTGTCTCTTCATTTCGTGAGGGAACGAAACCTGAGAAAAAATATATGCTATGACGGAAACACCATTATATACATATTTAAAGGGGTTAAACAGCGATAAATACGAGAGGATAGAATGGAATGTGCAAATTCATTATATTGGCTTACATCTGTGGGATATGATACAATTGCAATTATGGGGACGGCAGGTAGATCGTTCAAAACCAAGTGGGTCGATGTTCCTTCCTTCTTATCGCTTTCTTCCAAGGTTTGACTGTACAAGCCCAGGTAGACTAAGGGGCGTGGAACCAAATAACCAACTGTAACAATTCTGGGTTGTCCCCATCGAGGGGCGAAGGGAAAACCAAGTTAAAGTCATAATAAATTATTAAATGCACATAACTGTCTTTTCCCGCACATAAAACTGGCACCTTTTCTAAAAATAATAAAATGTCACCTCAATTTCTGTTCCCCACTATCAGACCCAATGGAATATTTATAGACTTTCAGCAAACCCATTAGCTGAAAAGATATTAATATGGGCCCGGTATGTGGGTCCATTTCTTATAGCCAGTGTTACCACCTCACGATTCGGGTTGAGTGACAAATACCCGTCCTCTTTCACAATAACTAACCATTGACATTATAATATAAGGTCGTATGACCTAATTTCTTCTTCTGAAAACGCGTAAATTGAATAGAAATGAAGTTAAGCAATAAGTAAGTTTATTGGTTCTGCACAAAGTTGTAGGTCAAGCTTGCCCAGCAACATTCTCTCATTAGTTTGTTTCATGTTTTCTTTACTTCCTTTTCGAATAACTGATGAAAACCTGGCCAAGTTAATGAACACGGCACTATAGAAGCTACATATTGGTTTATTTGTGAATGAAGGGTTTAAGTATTTTGTCCTGAAAAAGTACTCATTCTAATTGGAGAGCGGACAGCTGAAATCTTTCAGCTCGCGACAATATAACATGGTCCTGCACTCCCAGATAAAGGGAATCTGAAGTGGTTTTTCTACACCGCAGACCGGGCCGGTGATTGATGATCTTTTAACTCCATGTTTTATGAATTCTATGTGCATCCACTAGTAACTGATATTGGAAATGAAATTGAAGTTACCTTTTATTTCTTTTCAAGAATGTGCCAATTTTATTTGTGGGAACAAACGATATATGATTTTAATAATTTATTATGAATTTACACTTGGTTTTCCCCTAGGCCCCCCCGAAATGGAGACAACAACAACGGCATAGACGGACATGTCCCACACCTAATGGTGTGTAAAATCGGGCTCACAAATCTGCTGATCACTTGGAAACGCCTTTGATCTCAATCCCGGAATTATTATAAGCAACAATAAAATTCCAGTAACAGATAAACCGACTGTTTTGTATTTACAAGATGGAACCTTATACTTGTTAGTCCCATCCTGCCAGTAACAATAACCATACTGGATTTTCTTTTCGAGTTTCCGGGTTAGAATTCGATGCTTATCTTTGTTTTTATCCTGACATACCGTTTCCAGATTTTGCTACGTTTTGCATTTACATACTATGGCTTATTAATCGAAAGCTTTGTACTTAGTACACATAATCTGGAGCACACTGCTGGCGGGTTGAGCTTTGTTCTGAACCGTATTCAATATGACGTCACCACTATACATGTTGATGGACAAGATGCATACAATTCCAGGACTACAATATCATTAAGCTGTTCAATATCGATCATGTGTGATTAGCGATTGCAGCGGGATCAGGAATGCGTCATCGTGTCCACCAATATGGCTGGCTATTGATTACGGTCTATTTGCATAGATAAGTAATTTTAATTACTTAAAAGTAATGGTAGCACTATCCATCGCAAATAAGTTATTTTTTTAAAGTTGCTGTCACCTACAATATAATACAAACATGCAGTAAACGAGGCTGGTAACTAAAGGTATTATTTACAAAATTGACTTTTATCAGATAAATGTCTGTTTGAAATATGTAACAACAATTTCCTTTTAAATAATAATTTCTAATTCGTTTTACAGCCGTTTTGCTTTTAAATATGTTACGTATTATCATTTTCTCATATCAATGGTTTGGGATTAACATTTTCATTTCACAGTCCTTCGCAGGGCAAAAACAACCTCAAATGTGCATTTGACTTTTGAAATCTAAAACTTCTAGGTGAAAATGGTCTCCCCTTTCACAACTTCCTATGTGCAAATTAAATAGCAATGTCATATCCCCAAAAATGTTCACTCTGAATTCATCTATATCAAAACTAAGTCAATTATTTTACCAGCTATCTTGCTTTCTTTCAATGAATACCCAATCATTCCGTTCAGATGATGAACAGTTTGGAGATATTCATATGTTATTATGACTTATTTTATGTAAATATTTAGTTAAATTAATGCCTGTAATGTTCTATTCTTACAAATGTCATCTTCTTCCTCTTTTCCTCTTCTGCTTTCCATTCTTCTTCCTCCTATTCTCCCTCTTCCTCCGTCTCCCTCGTCTTCTTCTTTTCCTCTTTTTCACTCTTCTTCCTCTTTTTCTTCCTCTTCTTTCTCTTCCTCCTTTTTCTTCTGCTCCTCCTCCTCTTCCTCATCGTCGTCGTCGTCGTCATCATCATCATCATCATCATCATCATAATAAAAAAAAAAAAAAAAAAAAAAGAGAAAGAAGTGGAGGTGTAAGAAGAGGAGAAGAAGAGTGAAAATAAGAAGATGAAGAAAAGGAAGAAGAAGAGGAACAAGAGAAGGGCAAGACTAACTATGCTTCAGAAGATTCGTCAGGGTCAGATAGCCATCCCGGCAGGAAAGTTCCTTCATCCGGCCTTATTGCGTTGCCTAAATCACACACAGAATTATATTAAACCAACTGGCAAAATGACTTCTATCTACAATCATATTTCCCACACACTATAAATGACTGGAACTCTCTCCCGGAACACATTATCATCATCAACGACATAACATCCGTCAAGTCAGCAGTAGCGAGCTACATCAACTTTAACTATCCCTCTCATTTGGCTTCAATCAGGAAGTGTTGAGAGTATTTTCCAGATCCAGATCCAGAGGAAGAAGATGAAGAAGAGAAAAGAGAAGAAGAGGAAGAGGAGGAGGAGAAAAAGGAAGAAGAGGAAGACAAAGCAGACACAGAAGAAGAAAGAAGTATTAAGAGATAAATATATTTTTATTCATCAGGTTCTAAGTAAGGTCCCGCAGAAACATAAATTGAATTGTCAACAAATCCAGAGCTTTCCTTTTTGCTATCGTCATCTTCAGGTCTTTCTTGTAGCCTTTATTAACTTTCCCATAAACTGGTACGCCATTCGTAATGTCTTCTGAGTTAGAACATGACAGGAGATCAGCCGTGGGCCTCTTATTTACAACAGCATACACCGGTTTGAATTTCATACTATGCTATTATCGAAACTTTGTACTAGTACACATAATCTAGAGCACACTGCTGGCGGGTTGGCTTTGTATAGACTCGTATTGGCAATAGACGTCCACCACTATACATTTGGTGACAAATGCACACATTCCCAGGACTACAATACATTAAGCTGTCAATCGACCATGCTTAGCGATTTGCACGGAGCAGGGAAGGCGTCCATCGTGTCCCACCAATATGCTGGGCTATTGATTACGGTCTATTTTGGCATAGATAAGTAATTTTATTAATTACTGGGGGAAAAGTAATGGTAGCACTATCCATCTGCAAATAAGTTATTTTTATAAAGTTGCGTCACCTACAATATAATACAAACATGCCGTAAACGAGGCGGGTACCTAAAGGTAATTATTTAAAAATTGACTTTATCAATAAATTTCTGTTTAAATATGTAACAACAATTTCCTTTTAAAGAATAATTTCTTAGTTTTCGTTTACGCCGTTTTTGGCTTTTAATATGTTACGTATATCATTTCTCATATCACGGGTTTTTGGGATAAACATTTTCATTTTCAGACAGTCCTTCGCAGTGCAAAAACACTTCAAATGTGCATTTACCTGGAATCTAAAACTTCTTCTAGTGCAACCTGGTCCTCCACTTCACAACCGCTATTGCAAAGTAAAAGCAAAATCATCCCCCCCCCAAAAATACTCTGAATCTCTATATCAAAACTAATTCAATTATTTTACAGCTATCTTGCTTTTCTTCAATGAATACCCAATCATTCCGTTCCGATGAATGAACATTGGAGATTTTTATTCAATAGTTTATTACGAACTTAATTTTATGTATAGTTAGTTTTGTAATAAATTAATGCCTGTAATGTTCTATCTTACAAATGCGGTCTTCTTTCCGTCTTTTCCTCTTCTGCTTTCCATTCTTCTTCCTCCTATTCTCCCTCTCTCCTTTTCCCCTCGCCTTCTTCTTTTGTCCTCTTTCATATCACTCTTCTGGGGGGGGGGGGGGGGGGGTCCTCTTCTTCATCCTCTTCTTTCTCTTCCTCCTCTTTTTCTTTTTGTCTCCTCCTCCTCTTCCCGTCGTCGTCGCGTCCTCCTCTCCTCTTTCGTGAATGAAGTGTTATACGAAGACTAGAATACGGGGGACGCGGACGACGAGCAAAAAGTGGAAGTGTAAGAAGAGAGAAGAAGAGTGAAAAATAGAAGATGAAGAAGGACGAAGAGAGGACCAGAAGGAGAGCAAGACTAACTATGCTTTAGAAGATTCGTCAGGGTCAGCTAGCCATCCCGGCAGAAAGTTCCTTCCGTCATCCGGCCTTATTGCTTCGCTCATCTCGTTGCCTAAATCACACACAGAGTTATAATTAAACCACCTGTGGCAAAAGGCTTCTATCTCAAGCATATGCCCACACACTATAAATGACTGGAACTCGCTCCCGGAACACTTAATCATCAGCAACGACATAACATCCTTCAGTCAGCAGTACGAGCTACATCAATCACTAGCTGCATCAGCAACCAATAAGAACTTTAACCATCCTCTCATTTAATTGGCTTCAATCAGGAAGTGTTGAGAGAATTTTCCAGATCGATGGAAGAAGAAGAAGAGAGAAAGGAGAAGAAGAGAAGAGGGGAGGAGAAAAAGAAGAAGAGAAGACAAGCAGACGACGAAGAATAAAGATATTAAGAGATAAATCTATTTTTATTCATCATGTTCTTAATAAGGTCCCGCAGAAACATAAATTGAATTGTCAACAAATCCAGAACTTTCTCTTTGGCTATCGTCATCTTTCAGTCTTCTTGTAGCCTTTATTAACTTTCCCTATAAACTGGTATCGTTCATTCGTAATGTCTTCAATGTCCTTCTGAGTTTTGCGAAAAGACGGTGGATCCAGAGTGGATCTCTTATTGCAACAGCAAGAAGACTGGTTGAATCAGACATTACATCGTGATTATATGTATTGGTTTCATAATTAACAGAAATTGATTAGACGGGTGCGATGAAGCGTACTCTAACGGTTCGCGAAGGATAATCATTGTCGTGCCGACAAGTCTGATTGTTCGGGGCATAGCTTAACCATTTCCGTTATCCGCGGGAGCTGGAGTTGATTGATAAATGGATTTCCTTGCTCCTAGATTTGCCATAAGCTGAAGAAAAGTAACTACTAAAATCAGGATAGATGTGAGAACATGACTACTAGAAAGCATAATCATAATAATCGTTGTCTTTGCCACACCTGCTCCTGTATTTGCTTCGTTGCCGCTTCAAAGTTGTTGTTGTGGTCCACAGGGTGTTGGTCTAACAACAGGCAATCTAAAACAGTTATGGGGCCAGCTGACACGTTCGGTTAGCCTCAGAATGTTTCATCACCTGTCATTTGACAGATCAAGACTGAATTGTTATCGGCATTAGATATTTTCTTGATGACTGTGTCTGATCCTACCTCGGTGAACGACTGCCCTGGTTTTTCAAGTATATGTCAAGTTACTGACGTGTTGGACTCGTCCACAGTGCAGATGAACTCAACATCACTTCCAACGATAACTACTTTGTCTGGCATTATATTGCACTCAGGGTAGTTCTGAGATGGAGATATTGTGTTATAGGCAAATAAATCTCTTTTTTTCTGCCATTTTTGATCTTTATTTTTTATTGTATCCTGATTTCTGCATTGATAAGAACCCTCGTCTCTTTAATCATTTCACGTAGTTTTAGTGTTCCATCAATCCCCTAAACTGTATCTAGATACATTATTCACTAATCGAGTGTTGCCACTTATCTTCTTGTCATTCCGCACCACAGCAACTCGAGGCTGCGTCTTCCACTAGGAAAGTCGAACTCACAATTCATTGTAAACAGCCCAACACCGCGAACAGTATCGCTCCGTGTGGTACTGAACCATTCTGTCCACAACCATTTTCAGAGATTAAAAACCGACAAGGCGACAAGACCAATACCTCCATTTTTGTCATGTACACAAGCATGGGTAAAACTGAATTTATTACCTATAGCATAACAAATGCATAGCGGGAAAACAAAACTTGGCGTGATAACCAAGAAGAAATTCTGTATTTTTTTTAAGTAGGTTTCTGTTTGACTTTGTATTTCGATAGTGTGTTTTAAGTGTGTATCCATCATCCCCTAAACTGTATCTAGATACCTATTCACTACTCGAGTGTTGCCACTTATCTTCTTTGTCCATTCTCCCACCACTGCACTCGATTGCTTTGCGTTTTTTCCACGAGAAAGTCGAACTCACATTCAGGTGTTACAACCGCCCAACACCGCGAACAGTATCGCTATCGTGGTGTGACTGAACGCAGCTGTCCAACAACCATTTTACAGAGAAAAACCCCGACAAGGTAGAACAAGACCCTACGCTCCATTTTGATCAGTACACAAGCATGGGCAAAACTGAATGGATTACTCTAATAGCAGAACAATGCAGAGAGCGGAAAAAAAACTTGCGTTACCAGAAGGAAAATTCCTTTATCTTTTGTTTAAGTAGGTTTCTGTTTGACTTGTATTCGATATCATTTAAAAAACGTTTATTGTGTGAAGGAAAAGTTGAATGAATCATCCGGTGGCTTTCATGAAAGCGAATATACGTTACGTTTAAAGGGAATTTGGCTTATAACTCAATACGGGAATAACTCTTCATCTTGTTACACACAATGGCCAGAAGTATTGCAACATTCAGAAAACGAATTCATAATGACCAAGTAATTTCAAATATCCCTGAATTCTTGACGACTCAATCACGTATTTAAAAAATTCCAAAGTTGTGTTTTCATTAAGATGTTATCCCCAAAAATCCAAGATAGTGAAAAAGCGTTTGATTTTGAACTGTCACGTTCCCTAATATGGCGGATACAAGAACAGCAAACGATAACTTCTCAATTGCAACTCAGAAGAATACGACACGACACAAAAGATTAGGGCTTCCAAACAGCCACTTATGGATTGTAACGGGTTTATTTTTTTAGGGTTTACTTTAAAATTTTTATGGAGAAATCATGGTGGGTGTGTGGACCGGAAACGAGATAAGTCAATGGAAATAAGATTGGTACTCGAAATATTCGAGAAATCCGAGACACCTGAAATGCGAATCTAAGGATAACTCACGTGTTTACGTAAATCATGTGTAAGTTACGACGCGTTCACAATACATGACAATACACAATGTCCCACCGGTTTTCCATTTAAAAGTTTTTTCAGGTTATCACGTGAACCTTTTTCTTGCCATTAAATTTGCCCGAGGCCAACGTGGTGAAAGTGCTCCACTCTTTTTTTTGCCATTTCTCCTTTCCGGGCCATAAAAACCACACCAATTTTCGCCTAAACCTTTATATAGACCCGACAAAACTCGAAAATTTCATTTAGCGACTATTTGGCAGCCAGTGTGACGTTTCCTCTGCAGGGTATTCCTTCTGGAGTACAATCGGCAATTATCATTTCCATCTTCTTTAAACCCGCCACATATTAAGGGATAATGCAATCAAATTAATCGTTTGTCGCACGACTTGATCATGGGAAACATCATTTTTTGAAAAAACCCCATTTTTGACAATAGTACGTAATGTGTCGTCTAGACTCCCTCCTGATTACAATTTTAAATCAATTTGTGAATATAAATTGCTTTTTCTTTTTTCTGCATGTGCAATACTTGTGGGCCAGTATGTGTATTTATCTGTAACTGAGCGCATATCGACTATCCATAGTCTATGGCCTATGAAAATCCTATATTTTTGCTTCCAACCTTCCAACCCCTGGGGGGGTTAAATGATCGTTTTAAAAACCGATTATAAACAATGTTGTAATTGTTGGGATAAGGAAAAGAAAACATAACATATATGCTTGCTTTGTCGGTAACCATCCTATCGATATACGGCTAATTTTCCTTGATCGGACACATGTATCCATAATTTTGCATCCGCCTCGTTGACTAAAAGAGAAACTAGTACTTTTAGTTTTATGGTCCCTGCGATAATTTCTATAAATGTGTTTATTGTATTTTGCAACTGTGCAACTTTTGTAATCCTCCCAGCCTCGCTCGGCGACAAGATCCCTTTAAAAGCGAGATCTATATATCATCTAAACCATCGCTGAGTAATGTATGGGTGTCTAATTTTACTTACAAATTCCTTAAAAGAGAAACTAAAATGACAAAATGTGTCCTTATTGTTTGTCATCAGAGATCTATTTTCACCTGAAATAGCTTTGTCATTTTATCAGGAGCATTGTGTGTAAAACATTGGTGTACCCCTGAATTATGCTGCATACATTTCATACCCCTGGGAACAAATAACGTATGGAGAATAAAACGTACTTGCCTATCAAATCCCCAAATACAATACCCCCAAAATACACTACTACCATACACGGGTGTGATATCATCGAACCTTCACTCTATCATAGGTCATACCAATCCCTTCTGAACTGATATTTTTCTTTCTCATCATTATCCATTGTGAGGTGCTTTTGTTCAGACTCTCCAGTTAACGAAGTGATCACAGACTGTTATCAAAACCCTATGAAATTTCACACCGTTATTTTTCCGAAAGTGTCTTAGCAAGAAAGAATGGTCTGAGGGATCATCCTTTTTAACAAATAGTCCTTGAAACAATGGAAACTCTAGGAGCACCTCAGGTAGAACACATAAAGAAATGACAATAGTGAAAGAACTGCGACTCAATATACAGAGTGTAACCAGAAGATTACATTCGAGAAAAAATATTACAATATTTCACTGTCCAATCTTCGCAAAACTATATACTGTTATAAATGCCTATTAAAATCCTCTATAAATGAGGTTTACCCCATCCCATTTGGTCGCTAAGATCAAGAGATAACTTCAATTTACGTGAATGTTTGTACTTTAGCTGAGCCACTTTCACCTCTGGAGGTTTAATCTTGGTAATTAGCGAAACTTTGAAAAGGCAATGGATTCAGTTCATAACTTTCAAACAGATGATATTTGAATGTTTTAATTCATGTAGTACATGATGTAAAATGCATTCTATCTCCGGATTAGTGTTCAATCGTTATTCAGCTTGCGTTCAAGATTGCTGTTCCTCATCATGGTCAACAGCCTTATTTCCCACTGAAAATCTGTGATTAAATTGAAACTTTAATACAAGCCCAGAGCCATGTTACGGGTTTGTACCATTTTGTGACCCGCCCCCACTTTGTCTGCTCCAGTTGAATTCAGCACCTTGACGGAATCCAGTACCGTACACGTGTACTTTATTCCGGCAAGCTGCTGAATTCAACTGGGATCAGGCAAGTGGATGCAGGTCATGGTACACAACCCCCATGTAGCAAACCATTAATTGTTGGCTGTATTCCAAGCATTTTTAATAGGGCTTACCATACAAGAATGTTCAATAATGAAAGTGTGACCAGAACCAAAGACACGGATTGAGCTAAAACAAAAAAGATGCAACGATTAAAGTGCATTACACATTACTCACATCTTTTAATCCGTATCACAGAGTGACTGGGCTGGCATCTGTACTACATCCAATGGGGTGCACTCTTTGCAATGACATCTTCCAAGGAGAGTCCTACTGCAAATGGTTTGTCACCCGTAAAAACCGTCAAAATAGAATCAAACCGTAGAGCTTTCACGTGCTTTTCCTACCCGAGCAACTCCCATCACTGAGAGTGGAGGACCCAAAGTGATTGACATGCTATTCCGTGTTTGCTCAAATTGTCTTTAAAATCGCCTAAATTTATCTGGGAAAAAGTTTTGGTATCTAAGACACGTTCACTCGTGGAACTGCATCAGGCCTCTTGAAGTGCGTTGCACCTTTCACTTTTTGGCATACTTCTCTGTAAAGCTTGATTTTGAATATCGGATTAACCATATACGTTTAGCTTATATTTCGATTACATTCAGCCAAAGAAGTTATTGCAAGCCATTCACTTTTATCTACACTATGACAATACGAACATTGGCTTTTTATTGGTTAATTAGACATTGAAGACCTAGTCGATTACCATCTGCTTGTTTGCTATTACGATCAGCACGTAGTGATGCTCAGTCACTGGGACCTTTTCTATTCTATTTGACATAGAATTCAAAATACTGTTTGATCGGTCTAAAAATGGGTTAGATTGAACATTCACCTCTTAACACCAGATCACTAAAAAGGAAATACATGGGAACAGTAAAAAGATAGGAAATGTCTGCTTGTTTTCCTTTATAGAGCGCAATCGAGTTTCTGGTGATAGAGACAAACATAGCAGATGTGGGACTTGCCGCAGATATGTCATCTTCTCAAGTACAACTTTTTGAGCACTAACCTGCTTTGACCACCTTCCTTATTTGCAGCAGCACAACCGCGGACCAACTCTGTATCAGAAATAAAAATCGTGGAATTCCTTTCTAAATATGTATAAATCGGAAAATAATTTCCTCCCCATCCATATATTTGTTTCGCGTCAGCTTAGTTTGTTCAATTGCCATTATAGTACGAAGGTGGTCACAGACCGTTATTCATTAAAACCTCTGAATATGTCTCAACCCGTTATTTTTTCCGAAATGGTCGCTGGATACTCTATTAGCTCGTAAGCGTATGCGTACGCGCTGTACCTGTTGTGGTTTGGCGTCCGTTTTGTAAAACAACGAATCGCCTAAAGCGCCGTCTTCGCTTAATTCTCACTACTCCCTTTGCTGTTGCAAAAACAAGGCTCCCTAGGTCAGTAAAAATAAGAACTCCGCTTCGAATCGCAAGATCACTGCGTAGGCTGAATATGGAGACTGCCCAGATGTACATTCTTCTGTCACGACACTTACCATTTTTAATTGGTCTCTCTTGCGGAGGTGATTTTTTTTATTCAGACCAAAGTCCTGAGCATAGGATTAGTTGCTAAAGTAGATTTAGATATCAGATTTTTTTTGGTAGTTCGAGTGTAAGTTAAAAAGGCTTTACAAAGATAAATAGGCGGGTGAGACAGAGCACTTATCTGACCGAGTATGATCACTCAGCTCAGTCTTCACTAATTTTCACTCTGAATGGTCTTCAAAATAGTAAGGTGCAAAACAATTGATAATTACATAAACTGACTTGTATGCCTGTATGTATTTTAGTATCACTTATATTTTGCAGTTACCTTTCACCGGCCATCAGACATCAGCAAAAATGAGGTAACCTAACTTTTATCACACGACCTCGGACGTGTATGGAAACTTTTGACAAAGCTGAACTAGAACATTATCTTCCTATTCAGTAACCGCCCATTCATAAAACTTTTCGGCTCGAGTCAAGCTAAGGAATGAGTTGACGCCGATAGAATGAATGCCATCAGGCTGTGACCGCGACATCATGATGATATGTGCTGCCACGGAAATGAAGTTAGGATAATTCGTAATCTAGATCAAATAGTCACGAATTATTTCCTCTACGACTTTCATCACAAATTCAAACCAGAATATTTGGTACATATGCAACAAAATTTTGTATTTCAAGATATTTTAGGTTTTGTAGGCTCCACAAGATTAAACCAATATTCTATATAAAACAACATCCACATAGGGTGAATATAACCCGACCCTCGCTACCTGAGCCTTTTTGTAACAACCCTCCCCGAAGGGGGGGGGGGGGGGGGTGGTTACCACCCCCCCCCCAATGATTTTCGTTACTGAAACACCCGATCCCTGTAAATTTGGTAACCAAAGATAGCTTAAGTTTTTCTAGTTTTCTCTTCCAGTGGTACCAAATACGTACTACACAATCCCCCATTATGACGTCACATGACGTCATATGTTGAGGAAAGTACGAAAATCGAATTGTGGGTGTAAATTGAATATTCGCAATTTTAAAACGACTCAAACACCCTATTATCGCTTCCTAAAAATGATTTCTTATATAAAAACTAAGTCATTTCCCATCAGAGAGTCAAAAACCAAAACCGCCTAAACTCCTGATGTTCCTATCACCTTTTGGGGCGAAAAATTGAATTTTTCACGTGTGTGTCTATTGAAATGGCAGTTTTTGTGACATGCGAACTTTATGACGTCATTGTGACTATTTCTAGGCATGTTGGTACTCATTTTGGTATCAATTCCCAATGGGGTGGGGGGAGGGGGGGGGGGGGAAAGAGTAGTACCATAGCTTATCTATTGGTACCAAAATAAAGTGTCTGTGATTTGTCCTGTGTTGAGTTTAGGCATTTTGGTACTTCGCTTCGCTTGGGAGGGGTGGGGTTGTTCCACCCCCCTATCGATTCGACATTGGGTATCAAACCACTGTATCGTACCCTATACCCCTGGAGTTTGTTTTGGATTAAAAAGGAGCGGACTGACATTGACAATTACATTAAATAATTTGGCACAAAAAAGGGAGTTTTAGCAAGCCGTGGAAAAAAACCTGAAGGGGGGGTGGTAACCACCCCCCCCCGCCTTCGTAGACGCGGGTAAGCAGTAGTAATTAGGCGAATCACTGCCTTTACAAACGCCGTTATGTTGTGGAGGGTTGCGAAGAACCATAAACTTTCTAACGCTAACGCCTATTCTTACGACTGTCTATTGACAATCTTGTCATAGAAGGTGTTTTGAATAACAGTGTAATAATAGGTGTTCGTGTTAGACGTTTATGGTTCTTCGCAACCCCAATATTTCCTCATATAACCGGAGAGAAACCATAAATTGCGTAATGGGGTGCAAAGAATTTTAAAAAAGTATAAAACTTTTTTCTGTTCACTCTTTTCATCTTCCAACACTCTCTCTTCATTGGTCCATGGCCCGATCGCTATAGCCTCGTCCCCAGAACCCCGGATTTTTACCGGAATTGGTCGAATTTGGTATCAGATAACGCTACTCTTTTTTCTCATTTACCTTGTGCAATCAACCGGCTAAAGGTTGTTTGGTTTGTAAGTTTTGAGCGAAAATGTATCCCAGTTTGGTCGACCAATATTGTTTTACACTGTACTCTATGGGGCTCACAAATCACGTTTCAGCTCTCACAATCAAAACGGATTGAAATATCTGCGAGAAACTGTACGATGGATTTTTTTGGGTGAAAGTCATTCTATCCAAGATGAGAACTTCATATACTTAAATCGTACTCATCCCCCGTTAAGCTGATCTAAACAATGATCGGGTGCAAAATCAGTGGCGCATTATCGCTTTCTTTATAAGATTTTTATTATACTATACCGATTCCATCTGATATGTTGCCCCGTGAAAAACTCTAAGAGACTCAGTGACTTCTTTTAATCAGTTATGTGTGAGCAAGTTCAAAGACTGAAATACACAAGTAGTGCGTTTCGCATACATGAATAAATTGTATTCAGTGGCAGATGAGTGAGTTATATGACATGGATGTGGCTCCAAATAAGCCGTTGTGGCACTGCCATTTGACTTTCATTTTCCCCGGGGAGCTAGTTATCCCCCTCTCCGATTAAAGGCGAACTCAGAGATTTCCCGATGAGGGCGCCCTCAATTTTCAAACCAATTTGTGTTTTTTGCATGTACATAATAATACTGTTCATACCCTAATCACGTGGTGAAATGTAAGCTCAAATCTGAAGTCCCTTCAAATAGAAAATCACCTCTTTTGTTTAAAAATTCCGATCCGGAAATTTTGTTATACACGTATATCCACCTATGGCAGCACTGTTATAGATCCCGATACGCATAAATGTTTTACTGCAATCAAACGAAAAACCGATGCATCTCAACTTTGGAATTGAGCATTCTAGGTGACAGTCTTTAGTCTAGTTGACTATTTAATTAATATACTAAAACTTATATTCTGAAATCTCTGAGTCATGCTTTATTGATATGTCCAAAACCCGGGGGGACGAACGTATCACGCGAATCGACTATACCCCAACTCGAATATGTTCCATACCGATGAATGATTGGATATTGGATGCATGAATGGTCAAATGTTCAACTTTGATGATAATACCATCATGAAACAAACAACAAAGATCGATAAATATATGGCCATCATTCTCCAATATGTTAGCAAATGTGTCGTTAACACTCGCTTGTTATCTGAATTCGTGAGGCGGGACAAGGGGTATTTTGTGAATTGAACTAACAGCATCCAAATTTATCAAGCTACACAAACAATGTGATATTTTACAAATCACGATTACCGTGGAAATTGTTAACCTTTTTCACAACATTTGAACATTTTATCTTCAAATCGCTCTAAACTATTTGGGATAAAAATCACTCGTTACAACTAAACATTTTGTCCAAACACGGCTATGTGAATCGATGTTAAAGTCCTTTAACTGAACTCTTTCCTTTAAACGTGACTCGTATACCTTTATATATAAACGTAAGCATGGTAAGTGGAAGTTGAGACCCAATATATGGTCCGACCCCTTAACGCACATACATCAATTTTAAATGACCCTTTACAAATTAAATTGTCTATTCATTTACCCCTAAGGGCATTTCCTTCATTTATCAATTACAGACTTAATTGTTGTTTTGGTTTAAGAATAGACCAAATGGGATCATGCAAAACCAA
>JAMKCH010057951.1:0-10202 GCA_023653785.1 Ophioderma brevispina | reverse complement strand
AGAACAATGCTTGACTTTGCTAATTATTCAGTGGGGCATGAAAAGGACTTTTTAGGGACACGCTGTGTATATTTTATATTTCATATTTCTTTTTTTATCCATTCAAATATTTACATATTTCATTTCACAGAATAAAGGAATGTCACCAAGAAAAAGTTGAAGGACAAGAGATACAACACAAAAGGAGACTAACTTTAGTCCTGGGTTTGAATCAGGGCTAGTCCTACATGAGAGGACCTTTTTCCTTCCAACATGCTCTAAAATGTGCTGTAACAGGTGAGAAAATTCCTCAAGGATGGTCCGTTCCGGTCCATCCATGAGGAATTTTTTCACTCGTTACATTGAACTTTCATAGCATTTTGAAAGAAAAAGGTCCACTCATGTAGGACTAACCCTGGTTTAAACCCAGGTCTAAAGTTAGTCTCCGTTTCAGAATACCAGCCAAAGTAGTTCAGCAAGGAGAAACCAAACAGTAATATAGATCTCAAAGTAGCCAACTATGTGATCAAACACAAAAGGGGGAGAGAGAAAAAAGGTGCAGTGTCAACAATGTAGAAAAGTCCAACCAAAACTGGACGGGGAAGTAAAATAAATAATACTATATACAATTCCAAATTATTTTTTGTTTAAATTAGTTTTGTGGACTTCCAAGCTGCTTTGAAGCTTGTCTTCAGATGATAAAAAAAGATTTGAAATGTAAAAACAAGATGATTGTTCTTTATGTTCTTTGGCATGTGCTTATCATTATTTATCTGAAACCACCTTTCCAAGCAAAAGTATGTTCACATGGCATGCATTGGCAGATATGTATTATCAAAGGGATCAATATCATATACATGCCCTCCCCCCACACATACACAGGCATACTTTTGTGTCTTTTTGCTTGTCAAACTTTCACAAACACACCTTTATGTGCCTTTTTTGTGTGTGTGTCTTTACATGCTGCTATATCCCCTCTACCCCTGTGAAAAAATTATTCTGTGACAAGAGACATAAGAAAAAAAAGTTTTCTGGCCCTCGCTCGTATGCACATAAAATGCTGTGATTAACTAAGGGACTACCACACCCGTCTCTGTTAGAGAAGTTGTGCCAGTGGGAGTTGGCACTGAATTAGTGACTGATGATCTTTGAAAAGGCAAAAATGCATAAAAAATATTAAATAAAATGCTGAAGCGTTTCGAGGACAATTCACATGGAGTTAAAACTGAAATTTATTACAAGACAGTCAGTAGCCTAGTAACGCTACATTTCTGAAAATCCAACTGGCCCAATGGGCCAGCTCAGTTGCATTCTTACTGGCCCGACATGAATTTCACTGGCCGCGGGCCAGTGGGCCAGTGTTAAATCGAGCCCTGACACACACACACATAAAAAAGGACCCTTACACTAGGTCAAATGACCAAATGAAAAAGAATTCCCTTTTTGCTCCTTTTGTCTCAACACCCCAATACCAGCCAAAATTGAGAACCCAAAAATCACAATGTATGTGTTGCAAACACCTCATCACAAAAGCCCTTATTGGTGGGGTCTTTTTCTAATCCACTTTAGGGTCTCTAGTGGAGTACACAGGGGCAGAGTCTCCTGAAGTCACTGGGTTTTAGTGTTTTTCAAGCTGCAAGAATAGCGTTAAGAGCAAAAAAAAAAAATATTTCAGGACTTTTCTGGCAATTATTTCAAGATTTGTTTGAAATTTCAAAAATCAGGATATCCCTATTTTTTGCAATTGGGAAAGTTAAAAATAGGGATGATTCCTATAAAACAGGGAAGATTGGCAGGTATGACCCCATGAAAAGCCAAGCTATGCCCATGGTAGAGCGTGCTTCTGAAGCACCACGGCAGATGTGTCCTATGAGTGTGCTCACGTCACAATGATTACACAGATGAAATACATACTGAACTGACATAACCATATGGTCACTATTCACTATTTTCTACTTCAATACCTGACTAATATTTTTCACTGTAATTGCTAACTCTAAACTGTAATAATAAATTAAAATGTCATGCCTAAAGAAACACATGAACCCACATCTTTAGATGACAGATCAGCGCCTACAGATACATGCAGAGTGTTTTGAATCAATCCCACAATGCATTGCAATGTGCCTATACTGTACTGCACTAAACATGTCAGTACTTAGGGATAAAAAGTGTTCAATAAGTTTAAGAACCACAAGATATTTCATGATCATGCAAAAAAATCCTGAATTACTAGTACCTTGTGGGCTAAAATGAGTGTAAAAGTCAGGGTTTTTGTGTGTTAAGTATAGGATTTTTGTGGAATCACATGACCTTATTGGAATGAAATTTCCCCAAACCAGTGCATTGTGGGATGGAATCAATACACCCTCTGAGATGCATGACACACAATCCAAACCGGCAAAGGTCGTTCTTTGTAAAACTTTAATAAACAGAAATAACACGTACACAGATCAAGGATTATTTTTTTAAATTTTATGCACAAATAACACACAAGGGCAAGGTCATATGGGCTACGTGATCACCAATGGTCGGCTGCATATCAAAGCACCCCATATCAGTTTATGGCTTGCTGTCCACATATACATATAGCTCTGTAATCTATATTTTAATTCATTTGGGTGAGTTGCAATATTGAATGAGCCCACTGTCTGATTCCAACACAACATTAGTTTAGTTTAGATTTATTTGGCATCCAACATATTAAATACAATACATATAGTAATAGAATAATGAAGACAAGAATATAATCACACGCACACCATACAGACATCAAAAGTTGAGATACCAGGATAGCCCATTAAGCCTGGCTACATGTGCAAGCTTATTTCCAATGGGGTCCGGAAGACTAAAAATGACTGTGGGCGAGGATTAAACATTAAAGGGACAAGAACAATAGTGGACAATAAAATTACAAGGACAGCAAAAACGGATTAAAACATTGGAAATTAGCTTACGCGTGTATATTTTTTTTTTTTTTTTTTTTTTTGACAAATATGGACGTTTTTAAGAAAAAGTGTCATTTTTTGCTTCCCCACGACACAAGAAACGGGAGTTATGAGTCTCTAAGTAAATTGCTATATATTCTAAACTTTCCCATTTTCGCGCATTTTAGTTTAGTTTAGTTTAGATTTATTTGGCATCCAACATATTAAATACAATACATATAGTAATAGAATAATGAAGACAAGAATATAATCACACGCACACCATACAGACATCAAAAGTTGAGATACCAGGATAGCCCATTAAGCCTGGCTACATGTGCAAGCTTATTTCCAATGCGGTCCGGAAGACTAAAGATAACTGTGGGCGAGGATTAAACAAGAACAATAGGGACAAGAACAATAGTGGACAATAAAATTACAAGGACAGAAAAAAAAAAAAGCCAAAAACGGATTAAAACAATGGAAATTTGCTTACCGTGTATCTAGCCAGGGCGGGTCCATTTTCACAAGGAATATCTGCATATGTTTTTTAACAGCAAGTTTGAATGCAACTTTATTGCTGACCGTGGATTTGTGGTTACCAGAACAGCATACACAGACCTATACGATGGTTGGTTTTATAGTCCCATGAAAATCAGACAACCCACTACAGGAATCTTGCCATATAGGCCTACAAAGGTCATGTTTTAATTTGTAATGTTTAATGCCCCTCTACATTCCCATTCTCCATAGAGACAATTTTGCCACAATGAAATTTTTGCAAACATACCCACGAATTAGTGCAGCACAAAACATTCAAATCAGTGTCCCAACCGTGTCATATTATGTTTTGTTCTAGTTTGGTTAAATGAGACTATCAAGCCGCTGTGCAAAAACATTACAAATCTCTGTTCAATTGTATTCAAAATACTGCGGAGAAACCGCTTGTGTTGCCTGCCATCATGGTTTGTGAATAAAAGCCACATCTTACCTTTGACCTGATATCTACGTTTGACTATAAACAAATGAAGGTTCCATGTATTATAAACCCAGTTTGGTTCCCATTGAATTCGACTTTTCCAATGAGGTCAATTTTAACAATTTTCAGCCTATCTTACCATTTGAGCTCACATGAACCTTTGACCCTTGGTAATTTTGACCTCACATGACCTTTGCTTGTACCTTGATATGATGACCTTCATCAACAAATGAGGGATCCTATGGTAGCACCTATACTTAAGTTTGGTTAAATCCATCAAAGTATGCTGATAAACCCTTTTTAAACATCACAGCGCCTCAACAGACACAACACACCACAGCAAGGTTGACAAAATAACCCTAAAAAAAAAAAGTTCCATATGCACAAAATTGGTAGGACAGGTCTAAAAGTTAACTGGTCTAAGTGCAATTTAGATCCCACCAAAAAAAGACATTTTCCTTAAAGCTTGACATGAAATTATTTTTGTATTTATTTTGAAATTGCATTTTAAAAATCTTTTAAAAATTTGCTAGTTAATTTATAAAGAAAATGTAAATAACTATGCAATTTTGGACAAGGCTAGTTTTTGACTTAGACCACAGGTCCTAATTTAAACCTGGTCTAACCGTTTGTGCTACGGACCTAAGTGTCTTCCCTCCTTCCTTAAATTAGTGACACAAAAACCCATTTGACATGGATTGCAACTTTTTTATTCCAGGGAACAGCTCACATATACTTAAAAGCATACACACTCCGACTTTCCCAATTATGATTTTTGACTGCCTTTCCATCGGGGCATCAAGGCTTCATAGAAACTGGCAACTATAAAAAAAAGACATGTATTAAAAATGAAGTATTCAATACTCTTGACATGGAGAATACAGGCAGCTTCTGTTGTTTAGCCGTTATCGATCTGAGAAGGCATCGATAGCATCGAAATCCCACTGTACTTGACGCTCTTAAGCAACCATGGAATACAATAACAGTACATACAGATATAAAGAAAATATACAGCAGGGACATTTCATCATAAGACTTCACCATAGACGTGACAAAATAAATGAGAGAGGAATGAGAGGGTGATACAATATCACCCAAAACTCTTTAATGACAGCCCTAGAAGGTGATCTAAGGAAGACTTAACTGGGATGAAAAAGGAATCACCATCAACGGAGAATCCTAATGATCTGCAAGATGATATCGTCCTATTTACAGGACAATCCCAAGACCGGACAAAATGCTCAATGAACTTAACAGTGAAAGCAACAACGTAGAGGGCTTAAAGATCAACATGAAGAAAACACAAGTTATATTCAACAGTTATGCTACAACCAGAGAAATTAGAGTAAAAATGGATTACAATCACAACATGACAAATATATACCATAGGGCAATGGTGTTGGGAAACTGAAATACAGCCATCTTGAAGAAGTAAAACAAAGAAATTCAAGCTGGATGGTGTTAGAGGAGGAGCTCGTGACCCAGGTCAAACATCATCGTTTACTCCTCACTATAGAAAAGCTTTGACACCGTATGGTAGTTAGTATGGACCTTCTACATCAATGCTCGTTAGGGTTAGTGCTCTCAAATTGTGGTATCACTTTTTCACAGGGGCCAATTTAAGTTCAAAGGGGTCACATTTAAAAATGCTCCATTCATGTCGAAATTGTTATGCCTATGTCCGTCTTGTCCTAAGGATTCCAAAAAATGTATTAGTTTGTACAATCTATGACATTGGTTTTAGAGTATAGGGTAAAAATGGCTAAAATGGTAAAAAGGTCAATTTCTATTTGAAAAGATATCAAAGACGATTACAAAACAATTTAAAAAAATCTTTGACATAGGAAGTCAATTAAAATTACAAATACAAAAAAACAATAAATTTTAAAAATGTTGTGAAACTTTTTGATGTTATATAAACCTCACTACAATGTCTGTGTCAATTTAAAGCGGGCTGCAACGAGAGATTTCAAATAAAAGGTTGTCCCTAAAAAATGGTTGTTACCACGTCATTAAGAATTCACTATGGCACCAATACCAAGTGTCTGATCGTGATTTTGACTACGGTGGTTAATTTGGTTTTTATACTGGTGTTTTGACATCAAAGAAAGTTCTCTAGCGCTCAAACACCAATGTAATCCATATATGCTGCTCACATTACCCCACAAGTAATTCCTATATGCTGCTCACACTACCAGAGTAATCCCTATTGCTGGTCACACTACCAAAGTAATCCCTATATGCTGTCTTCCCACACTACCAAGTAATTCCCTAATGCTGCTCACATCCCAAAGTGATCCATATATGCTGTGTCACCTACCAAGTAATCCCTATATGTGCCACAATACCAAAGTAATCCCTATATGCTGTCACACTACCAACGTAGTACTTCCCTCTATGCTGCTCACACAAACACAAAGTAATCCCTACATGCTGCTCACGCTATCAAAGTAATCCCTATTATGCTGCTCACACTCAAAAGTGATTCCCAGATACTCACACTACCCAAGCTGATCCCTATATGCTGCTCACATACCAAAAGTAATCCCATATGTGCTAACACTACCAAAGTAATCCCTATAGGCTGCTCACACTACCAAAGTGATCCCTATATGCTGCTCACACTACAAAGTGATCCCTAATAGGCTGCTCACACTACAAAGTGATCCTAATATGCTGCTCACAACTTACCAAGTGATACCTATAGCTGCTCACACTACCAAAAGTAATCCATATATGCTGCTCACTCCAAAGTGTATCCATATATGCTGATCAACTACCAAAGTGATCCCTATACGGATGCTAACACAACCAGAGTAATACCTATATGCGTCACACTACCAACAGTAATCCCTATATATGCTGCGCAACAATAACAAAGTAATCCTATATGCTGCTCACCACTAACCAAAGTGATCCATATATGCTGCTCACACAACCAAAGTGATCCCTATATTGCTGCTCACACTACCAAAGTAGTAATCCCTATATGCTGCTCACACTACCAAAGTAATCCCTAGATGTGTCACGGACTACCCAAAGTAATCCCATATGCTCTCACCCTACCAAGTGGATTCCCTATATGCCTGCTCACACCACACTACCAAAATGATCCCTATACTGCTGTCCTCACCCTACCAAAGTAATCCCTATATGCTGCTCACAGTCACACTACCAAGTAAGCCCATATGCTCTCACACCTACCAAATGAATCCCTATAGGTGCTGCTCACACTACCAAGTGATCCCTATATGCTGCTCGGCAAACTACCAAAGTAATCCCTATATTCTGCTCCACACTACCAAAGTATCCCTATAGCTACTCACACGACCAAATTGATCCCTATATGCTGCTCACCCTACCAAAGTAATCCCTAGATGTGTCACAAACTACCAAAGTGAATCCCTATATGCTGCTCACACTACCAAAGTAATCCTACTATGCTACTCACACTACCAAAGTATCCCTACATGCTGCTCACACAACCAGAGTTAATCCCTATGTGCCGCTTGCTTTTTAGGCACAATGACACAGAAAATTAATTTCAAGAAACTTCTCAATTCCGATCTCTTCCATATTGCTTATCAGAGTGACTCTTTCATAGTTTTTTATCTTGGTTTGTGTTTTAGCAGGGCACCATAGTTAAAAGTTTTTTTAGTTGGCGCTATATAATTTCATTGATTGATTGTATTTATAAAGTTCCCTCCAACCATACAAGTATGGTAGCCTTGCCCCAATTTGGTGGTTTTTTTTTTATTTAAATACTTTTAAATTGTCTATTTAAATGAAATCACAACATTAATAAAAATTAACTTTTGACCTCACAAAGACCAGCAGTTTTTGATTTAGTACACGGTTAATTCAATTTCCATGCCACATGCTTGTTCAGGGCACTACAAATAGCCTATAAAGTGGTGGGCCAGACACTTTTCAGCTATGAGTCACTAAACTCAAAAGAAAAAGGTACTAAAACAGCGTTCTCTTTGTTTTTCAAATACTATTATTTAGTGTTTAACCGTACCATAGAACAGATTTCAAATCTTTATAGATCATGCACAAAAGAAGGCTAAGTTGACAGTCCTTCGTGATGTAGCAAACAAAATAGGCCAGGAGCTGGAAATTTTAAGTTATATCTAAAATTGCAAAATGTGTTTGGGATTTTTTTTACATACACCTCATCATAAAGATCTTTCCCATCATAGATTGTAAAGACATAGGGTTATCACATGTGGCAGTGCCCGAGAGTGGTGGGGTGTCACCCCTAAAAGTTTCAAAATTCAGAAACCGGGGTGTTAAGCAATCAATTGTGGTTGAAATTAGGATTTTTTTTTACCTATAATATTACGAAAGGCATCGTCACTTCGACAATATTAATGCAAAACTAACATGGCAAATCAGAATGTTGGCCGGTGATCTTTGACAGACACTACGAAAAGCTCTTCTGTCCCAACTGTATTAAATATCAAGATGTCTAGAGATACATTCTGATAGGAAAGTTATGAATCAAACCATTTTCTATCATTTGCACAGCTTGAGGAAATGAATAGATAAAGCCTTCATGAACATGATTAGGCCAAGACAAACGACCTGTCAATAAGAGTATATTTTTCGCAAAGGTAATTGTAGACTTCAATCTACATCTGGCTCAGATTTGTCAAATAAGCTATTGTACTAAGTAAAAATAATAGCATTTTGGTATTAAGAAGTTTTACTTTTTATAACAAGCTTTTTTTTTTAACATACTGCCAAGTTAAACATGCAAGATCCCCCTGGCCAGGGAGAATATGCAAATGAGCTTTATTAACAGCACAATAGTGATACACAGGTGCATGGTAATTACTTTTCAGTGCACCACTAGAAAACGCACACACAGAGCCAGTTTTTTTCCATCAATTTGGATTGGGATCTGGTAGAATTCACCTTTTTAGTAACTGGAGCGATTTGAAGCCAATTTGGCAAATGAAGCTCAATGCATTATCAAATCTTGAAAGATGAAATTTTTCTTAAGGTTTTTATGTCGAAAGTAAAGCCTCCTGTGTTCTCATATAAGGAGGGAAGAACTTTTTACAGCCCCTTAATTCTGGATTGCCAAATTTGCCATTTTGAACAAGGTTTGGTGAAACTTCTACTTCTACCAACATGAAACAAGTGGTATTCAGAATCAGATATTTGAAGAGTTGTCTATTTAACATTATCAGGGACACTATGGTTACTATTTTCCGTTATTCGTCCCTGAGGTGTATCTTGATCATTTGGGAATAATTTGATGCTTAGATGATTGGAACCAATGTCAAATTTTAAGGAAGAAATTGGGATAAAATGTGGTCAAGGAGGGGGAACAGTTCTGATTTTCTGGAAAAATAGACACCCTGGTGGACACTAAAAGGGACTTAAGGTTTAGTTGCCCAAGTGTATGGAGTCCTTCACCTCATGATGTAAGTAAGTGAGTGATTTCTTTCAGTCTCATAAATAGTTTAACACCTTGTTACCAATTTCCTTTTTGATGAAGAGGCCATTGCTGCTTGAGATAAACCTCCAAGAAAAAATGCCATTCAGACTCTATCTGTATCATGATGGTAAAAAGATGATATCTTGTAACTCCCGTGATGTCATGGAAAAATTCTACCCTGTCTGCAAAGAGAAAGAGCATGCACCAATTTTTATTAGATTATAATTAATTTTTTGTGAACTACAAATGGCTCATACACCAAGGGCACAGTTCGTTAATTTGTGCAAGTGTATGTATTGACCTCTGACCTTATGTATGCCTGTGTATCATAAATCCATACCCAAGATCCAAGGGTGTATTTTCTCAATAAACCGGAGAAAGTTCAGAAAAGTGCAACACTTTATTATTAGTTCAGTCACCCGTCAGAGGCAGCTGGTTACCCTGGTAGAGGGTAAGCTGGTTCCCCCCTGATATAACTAAAAATAATATGCTACCTAAAAGGCGGCGGCTCTTGAGAGGCTAGATGGCATCCATCCATCCCATGATGTCTGAAGGGCATCCGTGAATTACTTTGCTCCAATAAAATTTTAAGGTCACGATACTAAAAGGTCCACTTGGGTCACCTACATGTGGGACACGACCCACGGGCCCATTGTATCTAAGTGGGTCTTGAAAATCGATCGAGATATGTGTTGGAATACCCCAAGCAATTTCAAAATTCTGACCATTTTAATTGGAAAGATCTCTAATCACCTCTAAATCCCTTTGACTCCACTCGTGAGAAGGGTAACTGTGGGGCAATACCCCAGGCCATTTACCCGTAAAGTGGCATAAAAATTTGTATGTATTGGAAAAAGGGCAACATTTG
>JAMKCH010057950.1:0-23626 GCA_023653785.1 Ophioderma brevispina | reverse complement strand
GGATCTGATGCAACGTTTTCCGGGATCGGCCTCTTTCTTCGGGAAATGTTAAAGTATTTCTTATTTGATGCCAAAACAAGTCACTCGATTTTATACCTCGGCATACAGTTCTTCCAGAGCTTCCTGCGTTCTGGTGATCCTGAGAATAAAACATCGGTTGTCCAGTCGGAGAACTTCGAGATTTTTACCTCACTCTACCTTCTTAAGAAAAGCTATGGATTCCTCAACTTCTGAACAACTTGTTCATCACTTACCTTAAACCCGCAGCAAAGAAAACATTATCACCACGCGGTCACTTTCCCAGATATCTATGATGCTTTTAAAGTGAAAGCCTCGTCACTGCGTAAGTAACATCGCCATTTAACCCGCATGCTTATGAAATTGAAGTTAGGCAACATCTTGGGTTTTTCACTTAGGAGTTAACATTATTGGCCATATGGAAGCAGCAGGATGGAGGACACATACAAAACGTTCCAGAATTGTTGTATGAAACTGAAAGGACGTTCTTATAGTATAAACTTGTGGCCAAAAACCATCCTGTCAGCAAGCAGCCAGAGTAGAGGTAGGATGCTCGCCTCATTACCATTATGATCATAAGGTGAGGAATTCCGGTATATACAACGGTATATGATTCGACATAGAGTGCTATATGCTATCATGATTATAGTATATGGATGTTACATTGGGACCAAATTATTTCAGCGTCCACAGAATTCACATGGCGTGAAAACCCCGTAGCAACTGAGACTACGGCTCCACTTCCTCCACCTAGGCCAGTGTGGCAGTCATTCACTAGTTGGATCATTTTCGTCATGTATAAAATGGATAAAATAGAATTATACTCACAAGGTTGTGAGATTGTTCTATTTATACCTGTATACTTACGAATGATCCAAACTAGTAAAACCCCTCATCCAGGACCTCCCGCCCCCAGTGGAGCTGGGGCAAGGTACAAAAATGAGCAAGGATCATGGATGCCAGTGGCAATAGAGATGGCGTATCGATGCCAGAGTGGGACCGCTACTAGGCATGGGCCGCACCGCGAAATTGTTAATGTGGCATAAGGGGTGCCTGATGGCCGTTTGAGCACAAAAAAATGCCACTAGTTGGATCATTCGTAAGTATACATGTATAAAATAGAACAATCTCACAACCTTGGTGGAAGTATAATTTGGGACCCAAAATTTCAATGGAAATCTTTTGTAATATGCAGATAGCATAAACAGGATGCTCTGCTTTGAGTTGTATTGTCTTGCACTTTTCAAAGATTGTAAATGTGCTAGATTGCATGATAAGTACAAACGTGACTTTTGTACATTCAAGAATATGCCAATTGATTCGTTTTTTGACCCATTCCATACCTGTTAGAGCAAGAGAGAGAGAGACCCGGTAATAGTCACTCAAATTCCTTCTCCTGCTTGTTTGTAAGTGAGAGATCTTTGACCTAACCTTGCGACAGGATGAGTGTAGCCAGTGATTGAGGCAAGTTACAAGCAAGCAGTACTGCAGTCAGGTGGTCGCAACTCTCAGAAGAGGCTGTGCTGAGAAGGCGGGGTAACAGGGTGCACTGACGGCTATCAATGTAGCTGCTTCCCTGGCAAGAACTCCAACCTGATAGAAACTTGTAAAGGTACAGTGTATAAATGAATAAAAGTGATAGTTGTAGGCATTTAAGTGTGTGTGTGGGTATGTGTGTGCATGCGTGTTTGAGGAGAGAGAGAGTGTGTGTGTGTGTGTGCGCCTGTGTGTGTGTAAGGTAGACAATATTCTTTTTAAGCCTTATGGGGGAACGTTTTTTGTGGGGACTTTTTAAAAGTTTCTAGTCCCCACAAGCTAATCTATATGTATTTTGGCTTAGAAACCGCCAGTACCCTAATTAGTAATGATAAAGATTATATAATATTGCGATTTATTCGTTAAAGACGGCTCGTCACCCAAAGACAGTTAAGAGGAATTGTCTAAGTAAATCTGGCGCTCATTTGACACTAATAAACAATTGTCCCCACAAGGCATTTAAAAAAGACTGTATGTGTGTTTGTGTGTGTGTGTGTGTGGTGTGTGCATGCGTGTTTGGAAGGTGCGTGGTGTGTGTGAGGGGTGTGTGTGTGTGTTAGTTGTGTGTGTGTTTGTGGTTGATTTTTCAATTGTTTGGTTCTTGTTTTTTGGTTGTTTTATATTTGAGTGTGTTTTTGTACATAAATGGGGACTTCGACCAACCTTTGATCCCCCACATATATCTTTACACATAAAATGAGTTTAATTCTAACTGGGTACCTAATGGAATGGGGTTCCTGTTCCTATTTATGCAGGGAAAACACACTAAAGTCTTGTTACATATGGGTATTTGGTTACTGGCAACTGAGAACTTTGACAAGGATTCACCTCACTTTGGTGGACACACAAAGTGTGTGCCAGTTCAGTTGCCTTTAATCCAGTTTCTCTACCTCTGTGCATGATGTCAAAGCTTGACGCAGCTTTTGCGCCATGCGCAGAGAATGCGTCTTGGGCATGAGTGCTTAAAAATGCCTAGTTTTGGCCAGCGCGCATGATTAACTGGTACGACCATCCAAATCTCGCGCTGATGTGTGAAAGGGCAACTCTTAAGAAGTCGTTTCTAATGTGTAAGGCAAAATAACAACAAGGCATATCATATGAGGATACCAATTGAATTGATTTCAGTTGGCTTCGTATTAGCTATCACTGTCTTTTCCTTAACTTTTGAGGACATCAATGAATGTGAAGGGCAGTCTGACTCCATGCCACGCGAGTGCCACTTGTACCAATACAGACGGCTCCTACATATGTACATGCAATGCTGGATTTGAAGGAGATGGGAAGACAAGTGTGTCTGGGTAAGTATATTCAAGAGCTAATTCAAATTCAGTGGTCAGACATGGATTATCTGCCAGCTCTTCCCTGAATAAATAAAATTCCTGTTCTTATCTGATTCATCCTGAGATTATCATTATTTTTTCCCAATGTCAAACATTTCAGTTCATATTACATAATTTACAATGATTTTAAAGGGGATGACCATGATTAATACTAAAGTCTTCATCTTGATTGGTTGATCTTGACCCCAAAACTCCATCTGCAAAGGGTTGTGCCGATATTTCAGTCGTTTAGTGTGCGACCAAAGAAATTTTGTAATCCCTAGAGTACTATGTAAAAATTAATTAGTTGGTCGACCCAAAAGGGGTGCATTTTGCTCATAATAAATTATCCAAAACAAAATCTTTTAGCCCTAAGATTTCACATGGTAAATGAGACAAATAGAACTGTCTTCAGAGTTAACTTCTAGTAAGTATGGGGTTTGGGGAGAGGCTATTAGCGATGGGTTGATGGACCTTTAAACATTTTGAATTTGACTTTTACGTCCAATCTACTTTTATTTTCCTGCTTTTAATGATACTGCATATAATTTTCTCAATTTCTGTCATTATAATCAGCAATTTTATCAAATTATTTTGAATTAGTCCTTGACTTATTCCTCCATTTCTAAGATGTGAAAATCTCTAAAATGGAGAAAATCCATTGACTAATTTGAGCATCACTTTTTTTACTTTTAAGATGTGAATTGAATGTGATGCTGAAAACGTTACCCATGCTGGGACATTGCGTCATGCCACCAATACAAAGAGCTCCTACACATGTGCTTGTCCAAATGGTTATATAGGAGATGGCAAAAACTTATGTGAAGGTAATATGTAACAGCTGTTACAGTAAATGTGTGTCCACACAGAGACCAACAAATATACAAGTGAGGGGAGATTTTTCGTGAGTTCAGCAGTTTTTGCCCCCCACGGCACTTAGCAGACGGGTGTTTTGTCAAAGCAAATTTGTTCATTGGCACCGACGTCTGTGACTGCAGTACCCCCATCAGACTCTGACCCAATATAGATGATTAATGTTTATGAGGAGTCCAAGTGTTAAACTATCAGATCCGAAACATGATAATCATAAAATCGGATGATTTTGCCCAAAATTCTTGGTCATGCTATGAGTTTAAATATTTTTGCAATCGGAGCTCGATCAAAAAAATTTGGACTCAATCGATCCAATTTTATGCAACACAGGCCTTATCTACTGCTACTTGCATTGTGACAAACAGGTCTGTTGGCCAAAGATCAAAGGTCATACTTTGCGTATTTCAGAATTTTCTGCTCTAATTCCCCTGAAAACCTGTGCAAACTCTCCTTTACCAAGTTTTCTTTCTTATCCCCAGTGAATACTGTGCAAGTCTCTATTAACATTTTCATGACATTAAAACACAACTAGAGTTCCTGTCAGGGGAATCTTGCAAGTTTTAATGTGCCGTATTTTTACATGAATAAGGGCATGATGCTGTACTTAATTCTGTTATAAACTTTTGCAATTCATCAAGGTCACCAGTAAAGTGGGGTCATGAATAGACCAAATGTCTGGGGGAATTTATCTATCATCTGAAAATCTCACAGAGAAATTAGGATATTGTGCTGTTATGATTTACCATTTTAGGGGGTTAGGCCACTTTTACCAAAAAAGGTCCAACTTTTCAAAGTCCAGCTCCACCAAAAACAAATTCCTGACGTACGGCCCTGGTGTGAACCTGACTTCACTTGAAAGGTTGATCAAATGGTGAATTGAAAGCATTCAATTTTGTTGTGCTTCTATTGTATAAGTATTGTGCGCTTTGGCCCGATCCCCAAAAACAAATTTCAGGTGTACCGGCCCTGGTGTGAACCTACTTCACTTGAAAGGTTTGACTGCAAATTGTGACCTTGAAGACAATTTCAAATTTGTGGTGCTTCTATTGTATAGTATTGTGCACTTCTGGCCCGCTCCCCCAAAAACAAATTCCTGACGTACGGCCTGGTGTGAACCAATTCACTTGAAAGGTTTGACTGCAAATTGTGACCTGAAGTCATGTTTCAATTTTTTGTTGTGTTCTATTGTTATAGTATTGTGCACTTGGCCCGCTCCACCAAAAACAAATTCCTGCGTACGGCCATGGTGTGAACCTATTCACTTGAAAGTTTGACTGAAATTGTGAACCTGAAGTCATTTCAATTTGTGGCTTCTATTTATAGTATTGTGCGCTTCTGGCCCGCTCCATCAAAACAAATTCATCGTACGGCCCTGGTGTGAACGCTACTCACTTGAAAGGTTTGACTGCAAATTGTGACCTTGAAGTCATTTCAATTTGTTGTGCTTCTATTGTTATAGTATTGTGCCACTTCTGGTCCGCGCCCCAAAAAAAATTCATGTGTACGGCCTGGTGTGAACCTACTCATTGAAAGGTTTGACTGCCAAATTGTGACCTTGAAGTCATTCATTGTTGTGCTTCTAGTTTATCGTATTGTGCCCTTCGGGGCCAGCCCACCAAAAACAAATTCATGTGTACGGCCACGGTGTGAACCTATTCACTGAAGGTTTGACTGCAAATTGGGACCTTGAAGCATTTCATTTGTTGTGCTTCTATTGTTATAGTATTGTGCACTTCTGGCCCGCCTCCAACAAAAACAAATTCCTGTGTACGGCCCTGGTGGACACCTACTTTCACTGGAAAGGTTTGACTGCCAAATTGGACCTGAAGTATTTCAAATTTGTTGTGCTCTATTGTTTCTAGTATTGTGCATATGGAAGGTTGACTCTCACTTGGGAGATCTTAGAGGCAAGATGAGGATGGCTCTTGTGGCCCAAATTTGGCAACAAGAGAGAAGAAATGGCATCAGTACACAGCAATCAAAAAGTATAAGTACATACAAATGACTTGATATAAGCTTTTGTTAATCAACAAACATGGTATCATTTTTCTTTAGATGTGGAGAGTTGCTCACGTCCAGACCTGTACCCATGCCGTGCTCAATCAACATGCCGAACCCCCTTGGCTCCTTACTGCCCTTGTGATGCACCGGCATGGAAGCAAGATCCAGATAATGATGCTGCGTGTATTGATGTCAATGAATGTACGGAAGGAACAAGTCCATGTGCCAGCAGTGCTACTTGCACCAACAGTGAAGGCAGTTACGCATGTGCCTGTAACACAGGGTAGGCTGGGAAGGGCATTACATGTGATGGTGAGATTTCTACTACTTCTTCATTTTATATCGATATGAAGCTGCATGAGTGAATTTTTAGGGGGGGGGGTTGGATTGGGGGTTTCCTTTTAGATAAGGCTTCAGTCGTTAGATAGGACTTTCACTGGTGTTATACTGTATATACCTTGTTCTATCTCATTTATCACTACAATGTGTCAATTCTTAATAAGAATAGATTGTAATGTTATATTTGGGTTCATCTTGCATACAGATGTTGATGAATGTGAGACCGGGGCATTCCACTGTCATGACCACTCATCCTGTACCAACACAGATGGTTCGTATGAATGCACCTGTATTCGGGTTATGCTGACCAATGATGATGGGGATGCCTGTGAAGGTTACGTTGACATGGTGATAAAAACATATCCAAAGGTATTGGAAGAAAAAGATTTGAGATGTACCATAATATTTAACTGAAATTAAGTTATATACAGCAGCTAACATGAATCTACATCCCCTCATGCAAGGGATGCTGTTGCCCCTTCAGAAAGGTCTGAGAAGGAAAATTGTCCATGTAGGGGAAAGAGGGAGAAGGAAAGAGTGTCAAGGAAAGGGGGAAACAGGGAAAAGGATGAAGGAGAGGTGGAAGAGGGATTGAAGGCAAAACTTTGCTTATTGCTGTATTGTTTTAACATATGTGATTGATCTGGAAAACCCGACACATGTCGCACAGGACAGTTGAAAAAATAAAGAAAATTACCTTACAAATCTGTATGTTTTTATGCATAACTTTTGATTTGTGTATCATAGACAGAAAGAAGTAAAAAGTTTTTTTTTTTTTTAAATAATTTAAAACTTTGTAATGATAGTCAAAACTCAAAAAAAAAAATTGCACAATGGGCGGGTTCTTCCCAGATCGCATCACATAATTGGTATTGAAAGATTGTGCATGCCGCCTGTTCTTCAGATTTTTGAGGGCATTGTTTAAAAAAAATTGGGTCAACCGTTCTGAGTGATGCAAGCCAGAGGAAAATGAAAGGCCTGTATTTGCACTCTGTTCACTGACCCTGTTATTCTCCTATTTGATTTGTTGTTAAAATATGCATTTTCAGATTAACTTCATTGAAATCACACCCCTTGCCAGGGGAGTATAGGGTCCAAATGGACACCCCATGGTAACTTTATTTGAAACCACAACCCTACCTTAGGAAGATTTTGATAGTCTTAGGTAGTAAGGATTTCAAATCGGATAGCTCATCACCCTAGGCTCCCTCTCTGTCAGTGTGTATGTCTGGCTGTCATTCTATTTGTAGACTCTGTCTGCTATTAGGGCTCTGTTATTTTTTTTTTTTTGGATGTCTTTTTCCTACCCTTTTCTGAAGATTGAGGTGCAAATGTTCTTCTTCTGCCATCAGATGTCAATGAATGTAACACAGGTCCAGCTGGGCAAAAACTCTGCCTGTGCCACTACGGATGGCTCCTACAGCTGTACCTGTGACGTGGTTATGTAATAAATGCGGGTGGTGATGGTTGGAAGGTAAGAAAAACAGTTACAAATGAGTGTAGTTTAGTTCATTTACATAAATTCTGAAGTTAGAGTTGGATCTAAAGTAACGGTAAATCTTGGTTGTTATATATGGTTCGTGATAATAGATTAAGTTTAGGTCAACATTTAAAGTGCATTTTGTGATTCCTAGCAGCCTCCAATTTTGTTTATGGTTCACTAGATGCCTAAAGTGACAGGAGGAGATTTTTAGGATATGAATTTCTCTCAAATTTCACTGGATCGGTGTAGACCACACCGAGCACGTTTGGAAGGTTTACTTGGACAAACAGGTGCAAAAGAAACCGCAAACCTGTTTTGAACTGGCTGCGCTCGTAATAGTTTCCCCATAAAAACCATGTTTGAATTACGTAGTGCGCGACCAGGCACGACAGAAAAGTAATAAATAACATCTTATTACATAAAGGACGGCTATTTGGGGGCTTATTTCACTTCAGGTGCGATCTAATACATTGGTAAGCATTCCAAATATGTAAAAAAACCTGGATTCGAAGAAAAATTGGGGGTGCTTCTCTCTGGAACATCTCCTCATGTCTCTTTAAAGAAAAGTATATTTTTTTCCAATTTTCCAGTTAATTTTGTGGTGCATTTTGATGTTGTGAAACAAACATTAATTTTAGGGTTTCCCATAGGGCCCGGTCTTTTAATCATACACTGAAACTGACGTCCTTTACACAAATGTTGACTGAAACATATGCATTTCCATTATGAGAAGTGGAATGCCCCCAAATTACCATAATTACAACCTCAAAGATAAATGGTCTCGACCAGTGACCCCAGGTCACACCCTGTCGACCTAGCTCTTCTCCTCAATTCCGTTTGGCCGCCAGTCAGAACGGACGTGTTACCACCGCAGCCTCTTCTATTTAGCAGCCAAAATTATCTGAGATTTTGTTCGGACTTGGTTGTATCTCAATACGGAATACTCCTATTACTATACCAATCTATCTGGGATATATACTGATTATATACTGGATTTATAACTCTCATTAATCGGACGGAATAAACGGAGACTTTTACGCCTTCGTAGAGCTCTTGTTTGTATCCTTTTTTGCCGCCCTTGCGGTCATGTGATCTGTGTAGTGCGTAGAATAAGGTAAACAAAGGCAGCCATTGAAGCACGTTGTTGCTGCTTTGACGGCCTTTGACTATATTTTGACGTTGTCTTGTTTATTTTGTATCGTGCTTGCTCTCTAACAATTTATGTGGTTTGGTGTGCGATATTTTTAATTATATGCTTTGTAGTATACTTAATAAAATATTTGAAAACTGTGTTTGAAAAATTTCCTTTAGACGTTCGTGACTCATTACCAGTTGGTTTTTTTTGTCTTGACGTTTGCGTACCGGGAGACCTCCACGGCACGCTGGTTTTTTTCTTATACGTTTTTTTATGCGCACGCTATTACATCTAGCAACTCACGCTCACCCCGGTCTTAGGCGCACAATTACGTTCGCTGCCCTGCCTCCATTCATGAGTGGGACCGCCATCCCTTATGATATCGGTGGCACAGGCAATGTTCCCGCACCGACAGTGCTCCCTTCTGTCCTTGACTTACGGATGCTCCAGTGGGCAATCATTGAGCATGGGTTCGCCGCTCGTGCTGGTACCCGGAAGGGGGGGGTGGTGATCGGGCTCCGGCCCGGGTTCGCCAATGCAGGGCCGCTGCTGCACTGGGTGCTCCCGAAGGTGAGGAAGCTTCGGCTTCTCTTTCGCGTCATGCTGATGTGGTGGCTTCGGGCCGCCACGTCGGCGCGCCAGCCGTACCGCTAGCTCGCCTGTTCCGCCCAGGGCTGCTGTCTGCTCCTGTGGCAGGCTAGCGCGGTCCTCTCTGCCATCCCTAGGGGGATCTTGGCGGCGGTAGACGTTCCGGTAGTGGTGAGTGGTGGATGGTGAGAGCCAGGCCGCCCGGGCTTATCCATCGCCGTTGTTGTTCACACTTAACGTGGTTGCGGTCCCGTTGTCTTCGGGCACGTCGACCGCGACCACGGTGGCCATTACTTTGGGGTATGTTTCGGCTAACCCTGGGGCTTTGGCCTCGGCTTCCCTTGGCGGAACGCCACAGGTGTTAAATACGCTCGCTGCACCCCGCATACTAGCCTGCTATTATGCAGTGCCCTTCCCACCGCGCCGGGAGCTACTACTCCTGGCCCGTCGGGGCTTGGCGTGGCGGGTGTGCTCCGCTGGTTTGGCCTCCGCAGATGCCCAGCTGACTAGTTCCGGCTCAGGCATCTCATGCGGGTACGCCTGCTACTTAGCTAGTGCGGCTTTCCGGCACCGGTCTCCGCGGCGGGTCCCCCGCCTATTGTGGGGGTACCCGGTGGGTGCCCCCGGCCTCTGGCATTCCTGCGGGGCAGCCTTCGTGGCCCACCCCTGCGGACACAGTACCCGCCGCAGCCTGCTTCTCAGGCTACGCGGCTTCCCGTAACGTGGCTTATTACGCCGCCCCAGTCGAGCTTGACTGCTGGGGTGGACACCTGGCATGGTCTTTCGACCGGGGCTTCTCCGCTTGCGGGAGCCCCCCCAGCTATGTACACTATCGCGCCTCCGCCGTCGGCGGCCCAGCCCGCCGGGCCCACCAGGTGCTGTCGGGCTGCTTCTGACCCGCTTTCGAGCGCGGCAGTTGCGCCCGCTGCTGCAGCAGTTTGTCTCCCTTCTGGGGAGGCCCTCACTGCCAGCGGTACAGCATGGTACCGGGCCGGGCAGGGCGGTGTACCCTTCCACTACCCTTCGGCTTACGTTCCTGGGACTTGGGGTGTCGCCCACGCCTTCTCGGCTGTACCCCTTCAGTGTCGGGCTGGGTGCAGTCGCGCCCCATGGCTCCTGCGGCCCACCCACGCCAGTTGGCTTGGTCCCCGCGGGGGCCTGGTGTCGCCGCCCAGGTTGCGTCGCCTGGCCTTCCCCTCCATCCGCTCGTTCTGTGGCACCGTCCTCCCAGGACTCTTACTCCTCCCGCAGACCTCCGATGTTTCGGAGGACAGCGCGGGTGGGATGGACTCGGGCTCGGATGAGAGTCCCGTGGGTGCTGCTCCTTCGCAGCCATAGCGTCCCGCGTCAGCTTCGGAGCAGAGGAGGTGGTGGATTCTCTTCCCGCGTGCCCCCCTCAGGTGCTGCGCATGGCGGCTTGAACGTCCTCGCTCCTTGCCGCGCCTGAGCGGCGTTCGGAGGAGGGACAGCTCAATCTGGGCTTCCCATCCTCCTCCGTAACGCGTCCAGGCGTTGACGCTGCCCACAGACGTTGTCTTCTGTGGAAGCGCTCCCGGGAGGTCACTCAGAAGCGCTCATCGTACCCGGATAAACTTTTCGCCAGTCGTTTGAGAACTGTTGACGGGAGACTTTTGACTCCATCCTGAGGACTCCGACCATAGATCTTGACCTAGCTGCCAAGTTGCCGTCGGGTAAGGCCGCCCCGACTGCGTTCTCCCCCTTCTGGGAGGACCAGTTGAGGCACCTAGGACCTGGAGTGAACATCTGGCGTTCAGTCGCGCGCTTCTCTATCGTCCTGCCCACGACCTCAGATTCCTCGTTGGGCGAGGGCGGAGTTTTCTCCTCGGAAGCCTCCGAAGCTTTGACTGTCCTAGCCACGCTAGTGACTCGGCAGACAGCGGCTTCAATGTAGTTGAGCGGTCGCCCAGTTCCTGCGAAGCGAGAAGAGAATGCCTGCTTCACTATGCGTACCCTGAGCGCCGATTCTAGCATCGAGGTCTCTAAGGCCAAGCCCGAGTCACGGGAGTCCTCTTCGGAGGTTCGTTCGGTGATTCCTGGCTGCCTCAGCGGAACGCGTAGAGTCGGAGCAGGCCAATCACGGAGGCTCAGGCGAGAGATCTCCTCCCGGGGATCTTCTGCTAGGAAGAAGAAGAAGCGGCCCCGCTCCTCTTCTTCCAGCAGTGCCGCCAAGCAGGCGAAGTCGACCCAGCCTCAGCCACCCAGAGCCCGCTGACCCCGGACACTTCTTCAGAAGCCCGGTGGGACATAGCAGAGAGGGCTCGTCCCTACCAAAAGCAAGGCGCATGGGAAGGGGAAAGAATAGCCTTCGTCATGCGGGCACGGCGCCCGCGGGGTCTCTCCTTCGGGAGGGGACCTTACCACATCCGGTGGGCGGCCGCGGGGTTATCTCCTTAGGGAGGGGGGAACCTTACCACCTTCCGGTGGGCGGCCGATTAAGTCTCTTTGTGCGGGAATGGACATGCATTCTCCCGCAAATAGGGTGCTGAGTGTGGTGGAGCGGGGTTACCGAATAGAGTTACACCGCGTCACCCCCACGCGACTTCCAGCCAGGAGACCTACCCGCTTCCGGGGAGCCGAGAATCAAGTGTCTTCTGGCCGAGGGATAGGCCCTCCTGGCGAAGGGTGCCATTTCCCCGGTGGTCGACCCCACCGTCACGGAGGGGGGGGTTTTCTGAGCGACGGTCTTTTGGCTCCCAAGAAGACCGGGGATTCGGATTGGCGTCCCATCCTGAACTTGAAGCCGTTGAATCAGTTCATCAGGCCGAAGACGTTAGGATGGATGGCAAAACTCTGGTCAACCGCGCTGTCCTTTGAAGGGTGACCTGAGGCGTCGTCTTTGGATCTGAAAGACGCATACCTGCAACGTCCCAGTCGCAAAGTCCGACCGACGCTGGCTCCGGTTTTAAATCGAGGGCCAGTCGTACAAGTGGACGTGCCTCCCTTCGGACTCTTCTCTCTCCACCTTTCCCAGGGTCTTCACGATGGGACCCGGGAAGTGGGCGCCCTCCTCCGCGTCATGAGGGTCAACCTCTGCATGGACCTGGACGACTGGCTATCTAACGGTCCGGTCTCCCCAGGCGACGGCCGAAATGGTCAGCCCGTCGTACGTTCATGGTCGTGCAGGCGTTGGCTTCAATTGTCAACATTCGCAGAAAAACAAATCAGCCTTTCCCCCTCTCAGGAACTGAGGTATCTGGGTGCTGCTTCTGCGCTTGCAACTGCTTCGGGGCATTGCAGAGCCAACGGCCGGGCGGGTGATGTGTTGGTTTCAGACTGCGACGTCCAATTTTGGCGCTGCTTACGCAGTGCCCCCTCTCGAGACTGGCTTCGCCTTCTCTGCTTGATGTCCAGTCTCGTCGACCTGTTCCCGTACTGTCCGCTTTCACATGAGGCTGCTTCAAATGCACCTCGCGCGGCACTACAGGCCGATCAATCACCCAGATTCCCGTCTGTTCCCCATCAACTCGGGGATCTGGGAACACCTGACATGTGTTCTCACCCGCCCAACCTTACCAGGGAATCTCTTTTCCCTGCTCCTCCCGTCGATTTTGGTCTCACGACTGACTCGTCGAATTCGGGTTGGGTGGGTTTCACCCTAGACCTATGTGGCCTCGGGACGTGGTCCCGGACCTAGGCTAGTCCCATTCAAGTATATCGCCTCGAACTGTGGGCAGTGGAACGTACCCTAGCTCACTTCTAGGCGATGGTGACCAACTCCACAGAGTTCTAGTACAGTCGGACAACTCCACCGTGGTGGCCCTACAATCAACAGCATGGCGGACTTCGGTCCCGGTCCCTGTGTCCCGACGCCATGCGTATCATTACGTGGTGTCGGTACCGGGCCACTCAACGTGTCCCCGCAAGGTACACATTCGGGGGTCCCGGTCATTTTCTTTCCGACATCTGTCTCATCGCAAAGGAATGACGTCCTCGGAATGGTACTGAACCGATAGGTGGGTGTGGGGCGTGTCGGTGTGGTGGTTGTTCGGGGATATCTTCGAGAGAGTATATGTCCTCATATCGACGCTGTTCTCCTCGAACCTGAGTCACCAGCTCCTTCTGTATTGCACTCGACTCACGACCCGGTGCGTACGCAGTCGACCCTCTGGCGATAGACTGGACGTGGTTCACGGCCTATTTGCCTTCCCTCCGATTCGATGTCTACCTCGCGTGGTTCGAAAATCGGGCGGGAGCGTGCCGTGCCATCCTCATCGCTCCCTTTTGGCCGAACACCTTTGGTTTCGTCCAATTGTGGATCGCTTGGCGGCTCTGCCGCGCGTCTGCCGGACCGTCCGGACCTAGTGTCCCTCCGGACGAGGGATCGCCAGTCTGCCGCTGGAGCACCTAGCGTTGACTGTGGGGCCATTATCATTATCCGCAGCGATGCGAATTCTGGCTTTTTCGCAGTGGGCTGCTCCGCTCAATCATCTGGAAAAGGAAGTCCACCATGGAGCGCTTACTCTAAGCTTCTTGGACCCTACTTCCGCTGGTTTGAGCGACGAGAGGTGTGTCCTCGCGACCGTGCAAGACTCTTAGCCGAGACGCTGTACTTTCTCCACTGATCGCGTTTGTAGCGGGCCTTGAACTTCGACTTTTGGACAACTACAAGTCCGCTATCTTAGCGATCCATAGGGGTTTTGACGACGGATCTACCGTCAATGACATTGCTTTCGCGATCCGTTTCCTCCTAGAGGGGATGTTCAATCCCGAACACGACCTCCGCCAGGAAGACGGTCCCCCTCCCTGGGACCTTAATTACTGTCCTTAGACTTTTTAGTGAAGCCCCCGTTCGACCCAATGGCTTAGGCATCACTAAAACAATGTCCAACCATTAGAACGGTCTTTCTGGTCGCGCCCTCTCCGCTGGGATGACGATTCTTCGGAATCAAGAATATCTCTATGTCAGGTCCGATTTCTCTCGCGACAGGGTCAAATTGTTCTAATAGCCTGATTTTCCTGGCAAAGAACGTAGTCATCCTCATTTCCGACACTCTAACAATTATCTTACCCCGAATTGCGTGTCACTCTTCGGTGCGGAAGATCGCCTGTGGTGTCCCGATCGGGCCCTTGAGTACATAAACGTAAACTAGTCCGCTCAGGGCACGAACGTACTCTTTGTTTCCCCCTTTTCTTACACACGCTTCCCCCATGGGTCCGCTCAAAAGCGCATTTCTAGTGGATTAGCGCTGTATTAATGATTCCAACGCGATGTAGGAGCTTCACCAGCTCGAGCCCATTCGGTTCGTAATATTCTCGTCGTCATGGGCCTACCACCGCTGAATCCGTATTGCCGAAATCTGCGAAGCTATGTCTGGAGGGCTCCCACAACGTTTTTCGTCGGTGTCTAACAGTGAAACGTACAACAAACTCCCCAAGAAACGTTGCGAGGGCACTCGTGCAGAAACAACACTAAGAAACTCACTTCACTATACATAAAAATCTCCTATCGTAACCCCGACTTGTGACGCTTTCCTCTAGTATTCTGTTTCCGTTGTCAGGTGAGCATCTTTGTCCCATCTTTGTCCCCGATTTTTTATGTTAATGCCTTTAGCCCTTAACATATGTTGTTTTTATGTTTAGTGTAGGTCTAGCCTTTGGCTGCAGCCTTGTTGGCTGCTCTGAAATATCATGCTCCACCTCCACAGTGAGTCATTCCTGGGTGTTTTGATTGAAAATAATTCATTCATTCATTCAACGGGGGTTAATGCAATGTTCAGTCCAGACATTGGTGTAAGGAAATCAGTTCAGTGTAATGATTTATTCAAAACCACATTATGTTTTAAATACTCATCTAACTGAAGCCTGAATTTCCTTCCATGTGATTCCCTTCCCCACTTCCACAGGGTCCAGCCCCGCCCCACAGATGATATGTGCCACTTCCCCGTGTGGGTTGAGCCAAAAACAGGAATTCAGGAAGAGCTAAGAAGGTCGACGTGTGTGACCTGGGGTCACTGTCGAAACCATTTCTCTTTTAGGGTTAATTATGGTAACTGTTGGCATTCCCACTTCTCAGAGGAAATGCAATATTTTTCATCATCCACATTGGCAGGAAATCAGCTTCAAGTTAGATGATTTTATAAAACATAATGTGTTTTTGATAATTTGCTGGTTAGGTTGACTAAAAATGTGAACTTTTACCATGATCCCAATGTCCAAACTGCGAAAACTTGGTTATGGTGTGTAAGTGGGTCGATTCAATGAATACCTAGCAACGTCATGTCATCATTATCCTGTGCTATTAATGAGCTATTGCATATTTGCTATATCAATGGCTTGAAAAAATGTAAATTCCCGGAAGAGTAGTCGCTTTCCTACAAATTTCCCAACTATATCCGATGATAAAAGTTTCCCTCCAAATGGCCAACTTTCCTGGAAAGAGCTTCTTCTCAAATTTCCTACTTTTCGAGCCAAATGGCTATGATTTGGGCTCTACTAAAAAGATGAACTTCTACCATATTCTAAATGTCCAAATTTTGACAAAACGTGGCATGGGTAGTGGGTGTATTTAAGTAATACCTGTGCACTGTGTCATATAACTATTTGCATATAATAATGAGCACATTTGGCCTCATTTGTTGCTCCTGCCAGGGAACCTTCAGTATTTTTATGTTTTTCTTTTTTTGTCCCTTTCGCATTAGTTTTTCAGAATTCTGCACGGCAGTTCACCATGACACATCTACAGGGTATCTACTGTTTACAGTAACGGACCTTGCCAATTCTAATTCACCCCGATTTATAGCACTAGCTAGCTTAGTTTTTCGAACAGGTATTTACGGTCAGATTGTGTAAAAATTGTCATTCTGTTTGTTTGTTTCGTTTTTTTGAGCAATTGCAGGCCAGAATTGAGAAAATATCTATATTGAAAAAAGTAGGGGGGCACCTCTCAAGGCAGCATAAATGCCTGTAATTGTTTATTATAGGGGTCTACATGGGTAAAATGTGACACGCGTGACACAGTTCATTAGGCAGTTTCGACGATCGTTGTTAAGTCATTGGTAACATCGTTGGTACGCACAGTTCATTGGTAAGCGCGTGATAGTGCCGTCTGACAACATCATGTTAACAAATAGTTAACAACGACGATTTACTTTTAGAATCTTAAAGTAGCGAGCCTACTTGCGAGCGATCGTCGTTGGTAGTGCCGTTTGAACAGTGCTACTCACGACATCAGATGTTAATGGTGACCTATACTCACATCGTGACCTCGTAACGACATGCGGGTCAACTTATTTCGTAGTAATAGCGTGGATACATAAACAACGCCAATGTTTCTTGTTTGTTTCAATCAACTTTGACACGGTCTTGTGCTTGTCTGTAGTACAGTTTACTGTTTTTCCAATTTTATCTTGATAATGGCATCATCATCATCTAGTGGTATGCCCCCAGCCCCGAAACACCAAGCGAACAGCGGAACCCAAACTGGTCCAAGAGAGCGATACAAGCGTTGATCGCGATCTGAGGAACCCCCGTGCCAAGAGTAAAATTGAGTTGAAGACAACTCAAAATAGGGATTTCCCTTTTCGCGATCATGTGACCGTTGACAGGCAGCCTCGTGTCCCATGTTGGTTATGCACACACAGCGTAGGTGCCAAGTATTTTGAACAGTTGTTGAAAAAGAAATCCCAACATAAATTTTTATTGAGAGAGAAATTAATTCGATCGGTATTAAATCTAAATAAGTACATATTCATTGTTATTTGTGCGAGATTAGAACTTTTTATGGTTTGTATTAAGTTGTTGAAAAAGAAATAATTTTTATTGAGAGAGAAATTAATTCGATCGGTATTCAATCTAAATAAGTACATATTCATTGTTATTTGTGCGAGATTAGAACTTCATATGATTTGTATTAAGTGAGCAATCGTGAATTAATCACAGCAAGTGCGAATCAAAAATGTGCCGTAAACCGGCCACTGCACGTAACTCTGTCTCTGTGGCGAGGAACCACATTTCGTTGATGATGCATGACCTTTGTTTTTGATGATGTCATGTTTGGGGCTGGATCACTTCTCCACTGATTGGTGTAGGGGGAATGATTATCGGCATAAACAGCGTTACTGCCAAACACACTCCTGCTTGAGGATTCCATTTTGGCATTGTTTACAATAGGTTGAGTTTTCCCGGGGTTTCAAGCAATTACCCGTCAGGTCAGCGCGAGCGGCGTGCTACTTCCGCTATTTACCAATGACAGATGAAGGCCGCTCGCTGGTAACTTTGGAAGGGTATTGTTGTTAAGTTCTGTGTGGACGTGCGTCGTTGTTAAGAGGCGCTAATGAGGATTAAATGAATTTTTCGTTGGTAACGCTACTTTCGAAAGTAGGCCACCATCTGAACACACCTATACTTATCTTGTGACACTCATGACACAGCTGTTCTTATCTTGTGACACTCGTGACACGGCTGTTCTTATCTTGTGACATTTTGACACTTGGTTTCTTATCCAGTGACAGCCATTCATAAGTCTTGCGACACTGCGACAGCCAAAGTTATTTACCAATGTAGACCCCTTTATATTGTAAAAATGGGGCGAAAAGGCATTGCACTGTCCTTGAAACAATTAAGCCAGGGTTGTGACCATCATGAAACCCAATAAATTCCCACATCGGGCCAAAATGTGACAATTACCGAAAGGGTATATAGTGATCACAATTAAGAGGATGTAATCTTGAAGTCAATTCACCTCAAAATATGCCATTTTAAGACATTTGCACTTATTCTTTGACCACATAATCTGACGACCTATTTTGGACTGCTGTCCCAATTTTTGACTGATAGCTAATTAAACTGAAGAAGTTGAACCTTCCTTTGATAGCAGAGATGCCACTTTTCAGATTTTTTGAGTCAGATTTCTTCCATTTTGATCACAATACTTGGTAGCAGTTGAAAAATGTGCTTAAAACCCTGAAGGCTCATTAGGACCCCTGTTCTGTAATAGGCATTGTGAATGTGAACACTACTGACAATTAATCCTCAAATAATTACAAAGAGTTCCATATTAAAGGAAAGTAATATAAATATTTAAAGGAGGATGGCCTGATTTAAGTATATGACATTTTCATCTTGATAGATTGGCCTTCACCCCAAAAGTCCATCTGCAAAGTTTCGCGCCGATATTTCAAGCCGTTTTGATGTAAGAGCTAAAACGTGAAGTTATAAGCCCCATAGAGTACTGTGTAAAATTAATATTGGTCGACCAAACCGGGGCATATTTTCGCTCATAACATCCAAACCAAACATCCTATGGCTCTAAGATTTCACAGGGTAAATGAGAAAAATAGTAGCTTTCTTCTGATACCAAAATTATGGCCACTTCCGGTAAAATCTGGACTTCTGGGGACGAGGCTATTAGCGATCGGGCCATGGACCTTTAAATGTATTTTTTGTTACACACTTGCTGATACATTTTCATGTCATTAGATTTTGGCGCCATTTTGAAAAGCACCCATATTGAGAGCCAGCCGCCTTCTTTTTCAATCAACCACATGGTATATTGTTGCAAATATGTGAACAAACCTAATTTAAATCTGGACTAATCTGCTTTGTTTGTTAGACCCGCAGATAATATTACATTGGTATTAATATTACAGTCTGTTTTTTAAAAAGCGCCCTCATTTGGACCTCTATAGATTATGTGTTACACATGTAGCTTCTTTTTGAATAATTCTAATCAGAACTAATGCAAAATGTGGTCAACCGCACCTCATAATTGCTATTTTAACCCATATATACACTTTATATGGGATTTTGGTGGCCATTTTGAAAAGCGCCCTCATTTGGACCTCTTTTTAGATTCTTTAATACAAATGTAGCGTCTTTATAAATAACTAATCAAAACTAATGCAAAAAGTGTTCAAACATGACCCATAGATACATATTTAACCCATATACACACTTTTGGCGGCCATTTTGAAAAAAGCGCCCTCACAGGAAAGTTCTCAGGATACAACCTGTTTACCTCAGATATTCCTGTTCCCCATGAAAAACTGGTCTAGAAAAACCACACTGAAATTTCTCCTTCCCAGGTGGCACATCCCTCAATTTTAACCCTTGACTAAAGGTCAATATTCTATTTCTTATTAGACACTTAATATATTGTGCAACTTCTCGAAGGAGCCACGGGTACTAGAATCATGAAATATTTTGTTAGATGAGCCTGGTAATGTCAAGTTTGCTGGAGACTGACCTTTGATCTAATTTCAAGGTCATGAGGTCAATTTTTAAAAATCGACATTCTTGCCGATGGATTTTAAGTGTAATCAGTATACTCTTATATACAGATAACATTATCACTAAATAGCAGTTCACACCACTCTGTATGACTGTGAAGGTTCTTGAGTTTCAAGATGGCAGTATCATAGCAATTTATGCCATAGTGTTAGATGATACACAAATCCAGATCCTGATGATGTTCTAGAAAACACTGAAAACTGGCTGATAAATAGCACGAGCTTTGATGGGGGAGTTGATAGCAAACGTCATTTGAAATCAGAGTAATTGTATCGAATTGCTTATTCTTAAGGGCACAGGTACCATTTGTTTGAAGCAGCCCTCAATTTTATCAAAACTGAGGTGGTGGCTGGTATCCTCAAAAAGGGAGTTCTAACTCAGACCCAGGTTTAAACTGGGTTAGTCCTTCATGAACAGACCTTTTTTTCTCTCTTTCAATACAAACGTATGTTCAGGGATCCTAAATACATCGGGATAGGAACCTCGATCAAGTGAGTGGAGGCATACTGCATGAAATATGTGACTTAGGGATCCTGCCGGTCGTACGTGGCACTGTGCCCTACATCATTTCCGTCTACATCATCCTGACTTTATCGAATGGTGGCACTATTTACTACGCCTGCGAATCGTCTATGGTCATTTGTAGCATAGTGTCACCCGCCTGATTAAGTTGTATGTAATAGAGAGAAAATTCCTCATGGACCAGCCCATCCATGAGAAATTTTCTTGCCTATTACATCACACTTTCAGAGTATTTGGCACGTGTAAGATTCTCGACCGATATTATGGTCCAGGACATAAGCAGTTAAATTATCTCATAAGGCAGCTATTCACATTGTCTACTTCAATCGCCAACTCTGATGTTTTATTGCTATCTTAACTACAAGATAAATACTGAATAAGTAAAATTGTACGCCTGGAGTGGGGGATCGAACCCGGATTTTTGGATTACAAGACGAGCACCCACAGATGCACGTCACGCAATCCGAGCCGCCAGAACATCGCTCTTTTGTAATACTTAAAGTAACATGTTAAACGGAAAAGCGGCACACATAACTCAGAATAGCTTTGCTAGAGACTAGTTGAAAATATCTGGTCCTGGACCATATCTTTGGCAAAAAACTCATATTAGCAGTATTTTGAAGGGAAAAAAAGGGTGTCATTCATGAAGATATTAACCGTCCTACAGTTCGACTCCCTTATAGAATACCCCCTTGAATTTCATAACTGTTACATGTGCAGTACCTACACCTGGAGTAAAACCACAAGTCTGATCTCTAATCGCCAGTAATAATGGATCATCCCATATGGCCACAATGCATCTGTGACCTTGTGGTTCCGAAATTTCACAGTGCTTTGCTGTGTGAAATTTCGGCAGTCATTGTAATTTTCAGCGACACATTGCGGAATTTCCACAACATTTTGTGACTTTCTCACAATGCATTGCGCAAAATGTATGACCCTTTTGGCTTGCGATAAAAGTCTTTTGTCTAAAAGATTTTGTATTTTCGGTATGTGCACGACTTTATATTCAGTGATTCTGATTGCGAATTCAAGGCTGAAGTGCACATTGCTAGGGTGTGTTCTTACAAGGCTTATTTTGCTTGTTTCCCTTTTCTTTATCTAATCTGATTAAAGGTGCAACGAGATATTTCGAGTCATTCTATTTTTTGTGAATATGTTTTGATTTTGTATAGAATTCGACCACTCAATAGATTCCTTACCTTTTATTTGGTACAGACATAATTAAAATGAAAACAAAAGGTGATTTGCATATGCTATCTTTTCAATAGAAAACATAGGCTGAATTTCAATTTACCCTATGATAAATTTCACATTTGTGTACCACAGGAACAGTTCTCAGCTTAAATCCTTTTAGATGGGGATATTTATTTGATAAGAGCTTTACACCATTGCACAAAATCGAATTTCACATTTTAGCCTATAATATAAAAGGCCCCCTAAAAATTTGTCATCACGTAGCAAATTAGCAGTAGGAAACCCCAATGATTCTTCATAAACTGTCTCTCATGTCTGTCCAATTCTTTTGAAACTCGCAGGTAGCAAGTAATGACATTTCTTTTGAAAGTTATGATTGTGGATTGAAAATTCTGATCGATTTGCCGTTTTTGGTGCATTTGTTTTCCTTTTGTGTTTTTGGCATTAATCGTGTTGGTAGGCAAACATTATGCTGATTGTCTGATTGTCCTACCATGTAGATGCAGCTGTGGGAAAGCTGAAAGCCATGCATTATCAATTCTGGCCTAGAGAAGGCATTGCATTGCAGCTTTCTGATACACTTGGCAGTAAACGTTCATGCTTATCTAGGTAGATGAGTTATGTTATTGCCTGAAGGGAAGTTTGTTTTATTGTTTTTCCCACCAAGATCTTCCCCAGTGTCTACAGTTCCATGTGCCTTGTATACCATGTGAAACTTACACTCATTCCGCAGGTGCTCCTGAAGAATAGTGTAGTTTGCAATCTCATTCCCGAATGCCATTATTCACACATGGTTCAAAAGCGCACGATAATAATAGTAATATGCTTTAATTTAACCTTGCATCTATGTTAACTTGAAACGGCCCAAATTCTCTCTCTTTCAACCAATCAATCAGAAAGTGGCGCCTTAGAACACACACTACCTAAGATAGCATGATTTAGGAGCCCTCCCAACAATGCATAAGTTTTGGCTACATTTCACCTCAATATCCCATGCATGATCCCAGCATGTGTCCCACAAAATCCCATTTTTAATACTAAAACTCGACTTTTTACACCCATTCCTGCCACAAAACACTAGTACTTTTAAAAAAATTAATAATGAACGGTTTTGTGCTCCTTCACTTCTTTACCCTGCCTAATTACTGACATAATGTTTAGTACAGAACATATAGGCACATTGCAATGTATTAATTGATTAGTTCAAAAACACCCTCTGCTACTATGAAGCAAGGTTACATGCCAACCACTGTTTTTTCTTGGAACTTCATGATTACATCTAACCTTGTAGGCTGCACATAGTTCTGAATGGAATTTGTTTGCTTTTCTATTTTTTATGGGATACACGTGTTAAATCTGGTCTGGTATTATAAGAGGGGGAATTACCTATTTGAAGTGTCGTGTTGAAATCGGTTGTATAATTAGTCAGTTATATTGATATTATTTTAGTATTTTGTATTAAGTTGACCATTTTACAATAACTCGGTTATCAACACCACAAGTAGCTACAAGTCATATGTTGACAGTTGACAAACACAGGAGATTGTCCTTGGTAAGGTAATTTGCCACCACAGAGGTTGGACCATGATGACTTCAGAAATATTTAGTTCAGTGATAATCCCATTTGGTAAAGCAGAGGTGATTTTTTATAATGAGTCTTCGACATGACAATAAATGTTATTGAAAGTGAAACTACAGTTTTTTTTTTTGAAGTCCGGGGGGGGGGGGTTCTCACACAAATGACCACACGGAATTGCCACAGAATCATCGGTCCGCATTTTTCAGCCTTCTGCTATATCAATGACCCTTTTAATTTCATGCCAATTGTTGGTATGGCAGTGGGTCGTTTTTCAAAATTTATCTGACATTTGTTGGAAAATTAGCCGATTTCTCAATTGACAAAACCCAACTTTTCTAACAATTGTTTGGAAAAAATATTTAGTCAATTTCCTCAATCTGAAGCCAAAACTTTTGTCCCAAATTTGCTTAATGTCAAAAATCATTATCAGAATTTTAATATTTAAAAAATTTGGGGTTAAATTGTCTGCCTAAAATTTGCATCTCTGGTATAGCTATGGTCCCTTTTTTGGCAAAAAAGGGGTATAGCTATGGTTCCCTACTTCCAGAGTTGTGGAGGCACGTCCCTACCCAAACCAAAGGTTGAACCCCCCGGGGTTACGTAAGGGAACACATTAATAAATGAAGAAGTTATGACTTACTCTCCATTAAAGTGGGTGTAAAAAGAATTCACACACATATTGACAAACTCCCTGTATGCAGGTCCACATGGATCATGTCTTACCGATTGAAATCTCAACGACTTAAAATATTATACCATTACCAGCAAAATATTTGCTGTCCCTTGGA
>JAMKCH010057948.1:0-23138 GCA_023653785.1 Ophioderma brevispina | reverse complement strand
TCCTCAGCCATACCTACAAGCTCTTTGAACGTCTCCTGCTCAACCGTATTGCACCTGTGATAGACGAACACCTCATACCAGAACAAGCAGGTTTCCGTCCAGGCAAATCAACAACAAGCCAAGTACTCAACCTAACTCAACACATTGAGGATGGTTCGAGAGGGGTATGGTAACCGGAGTTGTGTTCGCCGACCTATCAGCAACCTATGACACTGTTAATCACAGATGCCTACTCCATACGATTCTGGAAATCACCAAGGACATCCGCTTGACTGAGCTTATCAGAGGATTGCTGGCAAACAGAATGTTCTTTGTTCAGCTAGGAGCAAAGAAGAGCCGATGGCGTAGGCTCAAGAATGGACTACCACAAGGAGGCGTGCTTGCACCTCTCCATCTATACCAACGACCAACCTAGGAGTGCAGGAACCTGTCGTTTTATTTATGCAGACGATCTTGGAATTAGCGCACAAGATGCAATCTTCACAGTTGTTGAAGAGAGACTCTCCAAAGCTTTGGATGAACTCACTTCTTATTATGAGGAAAACCATCTGCGTGCAAATCCATCCAAGACACAGGTGTATGCTTTCCATCTACGCAACCGTGAAGCCAAACGTCAGCTTAAAGTTACCTGGTCTGGAACACAGAACACCCCTGGAGCACTGTGATAACCCTGTCTACCTAGGAGTTACCTTGGACCGCACTCTTATAAGACCCACATCGAGAAGACGAAGAGTAAAGTATAATCACGCAATATCTTGAACAAACTCGCTGGCACAAGATGGGGTGCTCGCCCACATACCCTAAGATCGACGGCACTTGCCCTGTGCTACTCATGTTGCAGAGTATGCTTGCCCTGTATGGGAAAGATCAACCCATGCTAAGAAGCTTGATTCAGCGTTACATGCCACCTGCCGGCTTCTCACAGGATGCCTCCGTCCAACATCAACGGAAAACTTATACATCCTAGCAGGAATTGCTCCACCAGACATCCGTCGTAGCGTAGAGAGCATGCAAGAGCGTAGCTGCCAAATATCTAATGTGAAGCACCCTATGTCTGGACAGATACCTGCTGTCAACCGCCTTAAATCCAGAGAGAGTTTCTTAAGCAAAGTCCAACCTCTAAGGAGCTTAAAAGAGTCGCCTTGTGGAAAGAAAGACTTGCCATCAACCAAGTAACATGGTATTGAACCTGGTGAGCATCTCCCACCTGAAGCTGACTCCTCATGGGCTGAATGGCGATGCCTCAACAGATTGAGAACCAGGATTGGCCGATCTAAGGTTTCCTTGCAGAAGTGGGGCTACCTGGAAGTAGATCAGGACACTAATTGTGGTTGTGAAACAGCACCACAGACAATGGAACATCTCTTGGTCTGCCCACTGCTGGAGCAACAATGCACAGACAAGGACCTTGCGTAATTCAGTGAAGCAGCCAGACGTTGTATCCATCTCTGGCTGGATCATATTTGAGAACCATGTGTTTGGACACGATAAGAAGAATAGTTTAAACAACCGAAAGCGGTTCCAATCGGAAAGAACTGAGCAACTTGAGGGTTTTATTTTTGAAGCAACCTTTTGGAGGACAGGCACCTAAAGCCACAAAAAAAAAAAAAAAAAAAAACAAGCCCAACATTTGATACCTCATTTGGAATCTGCATACAACACGGACTACTGCACTTTGTTCCATTGAACACAAATTTGTTTGTAAATATACATTTCACCCCTAAACTACCTAAAGTAATGAAATGTATATTTACAAATTTGTTTGTAAATATACATTTCATTACTTTAGGTAGTTTAGGCCTGAATTTATTTTTATCAATTAATTCCTTTCGTATAAACGACTACTGCCAAAAGCACGGTAACTATCATATAAGTTGTTGGCGCCTTTTACGTTCCGTAGCCTCATTTCCCTACTGCCCACCTACACCTCTTACCCCAAAGAATTTAAATTTTTCTATATCACCTGAACCGTTGCCCTAAGTAAATGTAGTTGTACTCAATGTTACATAAGATTTCCTCTGCAAGGTTTTCCGAATATCTGCACAATCGAGTAGTTTTTGTCAATGCGTTGGCCTTGGACGAATATCAAAATGTCCACAGTGTTCTTTTCATCTGACCTGCGGTTTAGGGCAAAAGGTTAAAGAAAGGCAGCTTTCCAAACAACCGCAAATAATATATTAAGTAAAAGTGTCAATGTGTTGACCTTTGACAAATATCCAAAAGGTCCACGGTTAACGGTAGCATTTCAAACAACCTCAAATGATACGAGTAACAGTGCCAATAAGTTGGCCTTGGACAAATTTTCAAAAGGTCCACAGTGTTCTCTTCATCCGACCTACGACGGTCATTATATTATTTATACATTGTCATTATTATACGTTGCGCCTACTCGGGTGTTGGACACCATAAATACTTTTTTCTAAACATTATTGTTTGAGTTCTGAAGAAATTAAACTTGTCTTTTAGTTATTCGTGGACATGATAGATTAGACTCCAAAGTTAACTCTTGGACCATTTTTAAAGGTCACGAGTCACTAGTGATTCAACAGAATTGTACTTGTCAATTGTTTTACAAAGGTTTTAGTTACAACATAATCGCATATAATCCTGGGGTTTTTGAGGTTCCCTCACCGCACCCCTACCCACCCCCGCCCCTCCCCGCTTACGCGGCACATGGTTCGTGTCCACACGGAGGCTGAAACTCCGGATGTTCAAAACTCTGGAGTGGTCGATCGGGTTTTTGGCCGGTTGGGACGCAATTCGGAGGTTTAAACTCCGGAGTTTTATCCGAGGGTCTAGCGGGGTTTTATCCCCCAAAAAACTAGGGGTGAAACTCAAACTCCAATACAAACTCCGGAGTGTCTTGGAGTGTTGTGCCGTGTGGACCAGCTTCGGGGGATGGTGAGCGGAGGTGACCTCGCAAGTTCCATCGTTTTTTGACAACTTCCTGTGTTTGAATATCCCGCGCGAAAGTGCACGTCTTCCGGTATGGTGACTTCCTGTCTACACTCCGATATGATAAGCGGAGGAGAATGGTCAGGTGGATGATTTCAGAGTTTTGGCCATCGTGTGACGTAATTTGAGTTAAGTAAAAAATAATTGGTTAATTTTCACCTCTTGAGTTTCAACCTTTGAGAGTGTTTTTGTGGCCGTGTGAACATGGCTACTTTATTAGATCCAAATCCCACCCACTTTTTCTAGCGACATTGGGGTTCTGGTGCCCCTGGACTATACAATTGTACAGAGTACTTGAGTAATCCAATAATTTAAAGGCATTATACTCCTCAAGGGTTTGATACTTTTTCCTGTTCCCACATTAAGGTAATGAAACAATAAATAATCAATACAATGTCAGTTAACCCTTATATGCTGATAAGCGGCGACTTGTTTGCTTTTGCCATATATATCTCCCGCAACAAGCAAATATCCATCACCAAAATAGGACTATCATTTGTCTTCAATATAGGTAGATTACCTTTTAGAACCCATTTAACAATTCATCAACATAATCTACTTTTGGGGGAACGAGGCCGTGGATCAATTTGGTGTTACCTTTTTTTGTCCGAACAGAAAATAATGTTTTTGCCCCCTAAATTTAGGTTTTCTTTGTGGGATTTGCGAATTTTTATTGTTTTCTTATGTGCAAAATTTTCCGCGGGGAGTCTACACTGGAAGTAGGACTACGCTTGCCCTTTAAAGGCATTATCGGTGATTTGCTAATTTAGAAAATCGTAAAAAATCATCAAAAACCAGATTTTGCATGTGCTGTAACAAATACAGTATCCTAGTAACCCTGCAATGATCATCCAGAAGCAACCTAAGCATGTCGCAAAATTTAGTCATTACTGTCCAAACGGACTTACTACAACCTGTAATTGAATGGAGATTGAATATCTTTGACACTCTGCGTTTTCTTCCTTTTCTGGCAATTTCAATAAAAAATCTCAAACTTATTCCTTATTCTTTCACTTTACGCTATTCCTGCAATCTTTTTTAAACTTTTTGGGGTACAAGCCTCACTTCACATACTGTCACTTTCAAATTTAATTTGATTTCCACATCATTATACAATTACACAGACAGGAATATACAAAATGACATACATATGGAAACTACGCAATAGCCTTAGAATGTTACAACTTTTCAGAAGGAACGTCAGAAAAAACACCAACAGAGGTCGCAATTCCAAAGTCCTAAACAGCCCAGACGATGCGGCAAAGCCTCTTTCAATTAGCAACTTATCAACTAATCAAATACTTACAGTAGACGAGCTACAAACCATAATCCGATTTAGGCGCTTGGTGTAAGGTTGGTCATAGTGGGGTTTCCTCATAAATAAACCCTAAGAGTGGGAGTTGCTGCTTCTTAAACACCACACGTATTTGGGCATAAGAAAATATTAACCTTATAACTTTCAAAATCAGCCTTTTTCGTCAAGATTTCACTTTCCCCTTTGGGGGTGGGGGTGGGGGGGGGGTGGGGTGATCAAATAACGACGTCTTAAATTCCCGGATGTCTTGCCGGGCACGCCTATAAGCAGCCCAATAAATCCCAAATTTAGACCTCGCCTTGTTTAACACGTATATACGGGTGAGTCACAAAAAATGACCTCATATGGCCACTCCGCCATTTTACATTGTAATCCAAATATCTAACATATTAGGGTATCATCGGAAAGCCTATTTCATTATCTTTAATTAATTGGTTAATTATAGGCCGAGCTACAGTCTTTTGAATCAAGTAGTCCAGTTTTTCCCCCTATCCCGGATTCCCATTTGAAATGCACGGCGGCCACCTAAGCAAATGACCCCCAAAATAAAGCCGATAAATCCCTTTAAAGGTGTAAAAGCCAGGATATGGTAAGTTTATTTGTACCCCTTATTTTCAAGATGTGGCATAAATTTTGGCCTCAATACAGACACGACTTTAAACTTCAAGGCTGTCACCATGTCTGTTCCTTCATATGCTATGATCATTCAAGTCCTCCTGAAACTGACACATGTATCACGCTACTCTTATTTTTCAATGATTGTTCATGAGTGATAGGACGTTAAAACTTAAGGGAAAGGGCATGTTAGGATAAATTTTTGGCTGCATTTGTTGGGTTTAAATAGCGTCACATTTATTTTTCAGTCAATAAATAGCCCGATTTTCTTCTGGACACTGATTTCCTTCACTGAACGCCGTTCATTTTAATGTGGATCCGTGGACAGAGCACAAAACCGAATACTTGATTCAAACGACTGTAGCTCGGTCTATACCTAACCGATGTGAATGATCTTTACAGCAAATTCAAGATAATGAACGAAGCTTTCAGACGATTCCACATAATGTTAGATATATGTTACTGAAAAATTCAAAATGGCGGACAAAATCCGGGTCAAGTTTTTTTTTTTTTTACTCACCCTGTACAAGCGACATCTTGACGACAAATTCAGATTTTTTCTAATATGTTACAAAGCAAATATTTCCTTATTGAAAAGCGTTGGAGCTTAAATGTGCAACAAGAGATTTCGCATGACAGGTGTCCCTAAAACATGAAAATTCTGATTTTCGTACTACGTAATAGTCCAGGCTACAGACTATGTGACCTTTTAGTCTGGTAGCCATGTTTTCAATGGTTTCTAGACTAGTTTTTCCTGCTGAATCTGAAGACGAAAAACTTTTGGGCATTTTCGAAGAAACGCAAAAATTCAAAATTACCACCAAAACACTAAAACTCATTTGCTAATTACTCAAAAGTTGTATTTTTTTCCTGTCTAGTCAAAACACCCATTTGTGACCAATTAAAATATGATTCATTGACCACCTAATTAAAAGATTCAATATGGCCGCCAATAGGCATGCAACAAAGCATCTGATCTTTAGCTACTTTTGACCGTAGAATGGTAATTTGGTATATATACTAATGCTTTAGCAAACGATGTTAATTGAGCCCATTATGAATAGCTTTCAATAATTTAATAATCAATCAATCAATAAACCATTCCAGATGGCTCCAAAATGGCAAAATGCATTACTACATATAGCCAAGAGCTGTAATGTGTGTGTATATCACAACTCATTCAGAGCAGTTTAGATATCATAACATAATCAAAGAGATCGATATCTGCAAGATGGCATCCTAGATGGGCGTCCAATATGGCTGCAAATATCAGTCAGTAAAGATGAGTAAATCATTCACGCTGTAGGGTAAAGACATATTTTTGTGGTTTTTAGCTGGATTTTCACTTCGAAATATTCCAGTAAGGCTATCTTAAGTGTCATTGAGTCGTTATTCATCAAATATCCCAATATGGATGCCAATGGACGCCAAAAAACTTACCAAAAAACAAAGAGACACATATCTGTAGACTATTATCGGATATTTCGCCGCTCATATCCAGCCATAATTGGATACCCATCTTGGGTGGCATCTTACATTTATCGATTACTCCTATTACCTAATGATATGTAAACTGATTTGCTTGACTTATAGGGATATACGCAAACATTGCAGTATAATGTTAGATACACTGTTGCTCATTAATTTTTAATAATTGTGTTTCAGTCCCAATTTTAAAACGTATTTCTATTTTAACGCCTCAGTAATCATATTAGAGTAAGTGAATGAGTATATAATGAGTCCCTACTATATACCCAGGTGAAGTGAATCCATGCATAATTTTTAATTACGTAACAATTAATGCATTTTGTTGGGAGCTGTAAAAGACCAGACGTCTGTTTTTTGTTCCATTTCCCTGCTCCAAGCCTATGTGCAACGGGCCCACGTTTTTCAGAGTTGTTGTTACCTTTACAACAAAAACTGACACAGAAGTTCCCTAGGCTATGCCTCGTCCAACGGCATTGTCAATTCGCCGACGGTCCGGGAAGGGTACAGACAAGCCAAAGTCGCTGATTTCCTCGGGATATCGCAGAATACGGTCTATAAAATCCTCAGACATCATCGAGAGGTGGGTCATTTGAGGCCACGAAAATCTCCAGGACGACCACGATTGACTACCAGACGAGATGATCGCCGACTGCTTAAAGGTGCGTGTTCCGATCGCCTTTGGGACCCCCCTGATTTACCCGGAAGTAGTATCGATTTTGATATCAGATGAAAGGCCGTATTTTTCTCATTGTCGACCTGAAATTTGAGCCCTCAAATCCATAAACAAAAAACCGCCGTTTTAGTGGTTAACCACTATTATTAGCACAGTATTGAATAGGGCTTTGCAACATGCATTATTGCGTCTACCATAAAAACCGCAAGTTTGTTTCCCACGGTACTTGATGGGGTGTATGTGCAAGTGCCAGGCTCTCATATCAAGTATAGAACACTATGAACATATATCGGAACAAGCTCCTTTAATCTGTGCTGTAGAGCCCGGAAATCGGAGATTGCTTCAACATGGTTACCGAGCAAGACGAATGACCAAATGTCCACGCCTAACCGTTCACCACCGAGTTGCTCGACTTCGCTGGGCTAGGGACCACAGAAGATTACAGTTCGGACACTGGCGAAATGTTGTCTTTATGGACGAGAGCCGCTACATCCTTGACCGTCAAGATGAAAGACAAAGGGTTCGTCGATTACGTGTTGAGAACCTCCGAGATGACTGTATTCAGGAATCGACTCAAGGTGGTGGCGGCTCAGTGATAGTATATATAGGCCGATATTCATTATGGAGGAAAAACGTCACTGGTAGTGCCAGATGGAAACACGAACATGGACATTCTGGAAAACTACTGTCTGCCCCATGCAAGAAGGGTTTATGTAAAAAAAATTCGGCTGCAAGACGACAACGCCACGCCGCACAGGGCCGCTGTAGTCAGACAATTTCTTGAGGCAGAGGGGGTGGAGCAGATACCATGGCCTGCTTGCTCCCCTGATATGAACTCTATCGGGCATGCCTGGATGCCTTAGGCTGAGCCATCAACGACAGGGACAATCTTCCTCAAACTCTACAGGAGTTAGCTCTGACCGATGAGTGTGACGCTCTGCGCATTGACATCATAAACAACCTTGTGGACAGTATGTCGCGACGTCTTGACGCACTGCTTCATGTCAGGGGTGGCCATACTCGATATTAGTGACTGATTGACATTTAAAACAGTGCTATTTAAATAAAACATTTCGATGCATGAAATTTTCCAAAAATGTGTTATCTGTAAAAATGACTAATGTAAAAAAAATTTAACAAAATCCTTAAATCTGCTGTTCAAATACCCTCTTTTCCTTTCAGGCTAAGGACACAGTTCGTAAAGGGTTAATTGTGGACTAAGTTCATGGTGATATGTTTGTAAGGGACTGATCAATCAAGTAGTGTAGCGATATACATCCTAGATATTATAACTCACACTGTAAGAATCATTCCATAAAAAGTGGTAAAAAATATTTTATTCCAAATTTATGAGCAACAGCATACGTTTATCAATTATAGCCTTCTTAGCGTATGCTATAATGAAGGAATTAATATATCAAATTTTTGAAAAATATTTCTTTTGTTTTAATGACTTTCTTGACTGTAAAAAGACCAGCATGATACGGGTACTGTAGCTTAAGTAATCTGGAGAAGAAATATTCTAAGTCAAATTTGAATGCCAGCAATGCTCCAGGACCATATGGCAAAATAGGCTCCCAGGACGCAGCGAATTAGAGCCATATTGCCATATGCCATACCTGGACCAGTTGTGTATCTCAAATAGTGCTCTCAGAGATTTGCAGCATATGTCAAATATGCTCCGGGAGCATATTTGATTTTTAAAGTTATTTGTCCAGATTTTTATGTATCCAGGAGTCAGACTTCGATATGCTCCTGGAGCATATTTACTTAGAATACTTTTCCAGAATTATTTATGCTCCAGGACCTTATTTTCTGCTTCCGGGACCTATGGTCCTGTACAATGGTCCTGTCGAGCCTAATTAAAAATATTTCTAGCCAAAATCTATAGAAGAAGCAAGGAATACAAAATAGGGTCAAAATTTTCAAAAATGGATCCGTCGTAATGTGATTCCGGGAATTGATTCGCATAGAAAAGTAAGTTGCTTATATCTAAGATGTTAGCTTAAGAATGAATATGGCCTGAAACTTTAAACCAACCATAATTGTGGCTTGAACGTATGTCATCATAAGATAGTTTGGATATATTTGCAACTCATATACCTTTTTTTTGAAATCTTTTTTCAAGAGACATGTGTAATGAGGCTACTTTATGTACTTTGGAACTGAAGAATTTTTAATAACAACAAAATTGATAACGTTATTTATCAAAAGATTTTTTTTATCCTCTGACCTATGGTGACCTAACCTGCTGGCAAGGAAATATTGGGAATTTCTGACATTTCATAAACGGGTAGGGAACACTGGGTAAAGCAATGCACTATATGGAATTCTCACAACCCCAACTTAGGAAATAATCCCCCGGCAAACCGTTGAGCGAAGCCAAGGATTTAGGTCTGACGCTGCGCTATTTCGGTAATCACTACACACTAACTTTAGAACTCAAGATTTCTCCAATCTCCGGCCTTGGGTCTTCGCTGGGTAATTTCACAAAGGTGGACGCGTTGTTCTGGCGTGTGTAGACGAGTCGCCTGCTTCCTGTATTTTAACGGTCGATGGTGAAAAAAAATATTAACTAATGCAAAAAAAAGGGAACCCGTTCGCATTGGTACAAGGAGGTGGGACGTGGATAAGTGGTCGGCAAAGTTCTGGAAAAGAAAAGTCAATTGGGGTTCACATCCATGCCCCACACCAACCAAGACCGTTTCATTCGTGTCATTTTCTAGCCATGTTTTGCGCGAAACCAAATCCAATGGAAGCATTTAAATAATCCGGTTGTTTAATCTTGTTAGATTGTTAACTTATGGTCCGGCGCACGTACTCATAGTCCGGGAACTAATGGTGAACATAGGGCAAATCGATTCAGTTGACCCTCGTACGCAACATAGGTTTCAATGTGGACTGCATTTATTACGTTTTTATTCGTTAGGGAGCCCCGGGGACTGTGGCTCCCGTCAGACTATATCTGCGTCACACCGGGATTCAGTATCATTGGCCATACGAGTCATAACGCTAGCTCAGTTTCTGCTCGCAGAAATTAATTTCAGCAGAGCTGGAAATTCAGAATTTTAGCGACCGCAGACAAAATTTGATCCAATCGCAACTGATGATACAACTGACAACCCCCACCGACCACCCCCCCAACCACCCATCACCCATCACCACTACAGCACCCCCTCCCATAATGATACCCGTTTTTGTTCGAGTATGAGCTAGAAATGATGGGTGGACATCTAATATATGGTGTAGATACGATGTTGACAAATTAATTGAACCTCGCAGCAAATGACCTTTCCGCTGCTCGCCGAAAATTCAACAGACGGGACATCATGTTTTCATAAGTACTGAAGTTCTGATGTGTCGTCCAAAATTCAAAAATGAAATGAAATTCCTGCTTCGCTAAAATTTAAGTTCTGCTCGCTGATGAAATTCAGCCAATAGAAAAACGTTTTTTCAGCGAGCTGAGATTCCAGCCAATGAAAAAGCATGAATTTTCTGCTCGCCGAAATTAATTTTGCTCGCCAAAAATAAATTTCTGCTCGCTTTGAAATTACAGCCAATAGAGGAAACGTTTTTTTTCAGCGATGCTTGAAAATTCTTAGGCCAATGGAAAAGGCAATGGATATTCTTCTGCTCGCCGAAATTTTAATTTCCTGTCGTCCAAAATTAATTTCTGAGTCGCTGAAATGAAATTTACAGCAATAGGGAAGGAAAACGAGTTTTTTTCAGCGAGCGAATATTCAAGCCCAATTGAAAAGCAATTTGGAATTTCGTCTCGCCGAAATTAATTTCTGACTCGCCGTTCCCACAAATTTTGTTATGTTGAAGTTCTGCCTCGCTGAATGAAACGTACACGAAAGATCTATAGGACAGGAGAAGTTTTTGTTGCAGCGGAGAGCTGAAATGAAAAATTCTCAGCCAATGAACAAAAGTCCAATGAATTTCTGCTCGCCGACAAATTAATCTTCTGCTGCGTCCAAAATTAATATGTATTTGCTCGGCTGATAGGGATTGACAGCCAATAGGAAGACGTTGTTTTAAGTCACAGAGCTCACAAGTTCCAGCCAATGATCAAAGCAATGAATTTTTGTCTGCTCGCCCGTAAATAGATTTCTGCTAGCGGAACTGAAATTAACAGCCACGAGGAAGGCGTTTTTTCGGCAAGCTGAAATTCCAGCCAATGAAAAGCAATGATGAAATTTCTCGCCCGCCGCATTTATTTGGCTCGCTGTAAATTCACAGCCAATAGGAGACCGTTTTTCAGCGAGCTGACAATGTACAGCCAATGAAAAGCAAGGAATGAATTCTGCTCTTGGCCGAAATTTAATTTCTGCTCGATTGAAAAGTACAGGCCAATTAAAGTGAAGACGTTTTTCCCCCTTCCCAATTTTCACCCCTCCCTATCTTGTATTAATAATACTTATTACAGTTATATTGCAATATTATTATATTTAAGAGTATAAAACTCAATGCTTTAAGCACAGGTGCCGAACGGAGCTCGAACTTGTGGGTGGCCTATACATGAAACAATAACGAAGGAGCTGAGATTGTATTTCTCAACGGAGCCCATCGCAATGCCCCCCGACTCCAAGCCCCCTCCGTCCCCAGGAACGCAACAAGCCACAGAGCGAAGGCCGACCCCAATCCGGAGCATGGACAACAGGGGACAGCCCAAGGCTAGAGGCTAACAGGCATAAGAAACAAGGAGAGCGAACCAGGCCCCTGACGAATACGCTAGGACAAGGACCCACTGGCAAGCCCCAGGACAAAGACCAGCAGTCCACTCCCAAGTAAACTCCCTAAAGGAAGCGCCCACACGGCAAAAGACCGACAGGGCCGCACGACCCCATGCCCGGACAAAGGCACCGGGGCCAGGGACCAGGCCACCTGACACCGTTAAAAGGAACCATAGCCGGCCGACGCTGAAGCACAACTCCACGCAAACTTCCGCTTCAAGCCACCCCACTGTACTACTCACACCATGCGAACTCACCCTCGCCCATTTCCACCTCCCCTCCATCCTCTCCTTAATAATATCTTATTATGTTATTTTGCAACATTATATATTTAATAGAATAACTCAAGTGCATAGCAATTTGCCCGAAACATAGCTCGAACTTTTTGGACCCATACAGAAAACAATAAAGAATGATGTGAGATATTTATTTCTCACAGTTGCAAATATTTGCACAATCTTCCAAAAGCAAAATAAATTTTTAAAAAGCTGTGTGTACGTGGTTCACAGCGTGCTGTGCGGTGAATGACCTGAATGCGAACGGTGACAAGAATACGCGTATATTATAGAGGGATTATATCGATCGGTGTTGTAATGACAACTACTTGTATGTGATCGTTACAAAGGTACTAAACGCAAAAGTCCTCTAAACGAGGGGTATGTGTTGGTTCGTCTGTCGTCACGGCTGTTTTGTCATCCGGTTGCCAGTCGATCTTATTGGCCTGAAAAAAAAAAACGTCTCTATTGGCTGTAATGTCAGCGAGCAGAACTTAAGTTGGCGAGCGAAATTAAGCATTGATTGCTGGAATTTCAGCTCGCTGAAAAAAACACCTTCCTATGCTGTAATTTCAGAGAGCTGAAAATCATTTCGGCGAGCAGAAATCATGCTTGGAAGTTCGCGAGGCCAGAAGAAATTAATTGGCTTTTCATTGGCTGGAATTTCAGCTGGCCGAAAAAACACACGGTGTCCTATTGGCTGTAATTCAGCGAGCAGAAATTAAATTTCGGCGAGAGAAAATCATTGCTTTTTCATTGGCTGGAATTCAGTCGCTGAAGAGAAAAACGCCCTTCCTATTGGCTAAATTTAAGCCGGTGGGAGCAGAAAATTCATTTCGGCTGCGCAGAAAGTCAGTGCATTTGAATTTCGGCGAGCAGAAGTTAATTGCTTTTCATTGGGACGGTGGTGGAATTCAGCTCGCCGAAAAAAAACGTGTTGTTTCTGGTGCTGTAATTCTAGCGAGCTGAAATGAATTGCGGCGAGCTGAAATTCATAACTTATGAAAACGAGTTGGCCAGGTTAATTTGCCTCGCATTAAAAAAAACGAATTCCTGATGGTTGTAATTTAAGCGAGCTGAAATGAATTCTGCTCGCAGAAGAATTAATTTGAGTGAGCTGACATTAGTTCAAACATTCAGGCTGCCAAAAAAAGGACCTTTTCATTGGTTAAAAACGGCTTCGACTTAATTTGATTGGATAGACTTTCAGCTCGGTGATGGAAATTAATCGGGAGCAGAAATTAATTTCTGCGAGGGGAAATTGAGCTAGTTATGACCCGTCTATGGCCATGATTCAGGCAATGTACTTTAGGCTAGTAAAGATATTGATTGATATTGATCTGGCAAGTGAAGAGGATTAGCCGGGATTCGCACATAATAGCAATGGTCGTGATCAGTGTGAGCGATGACAACATGCTTTCAAGTTGGTAAAGCTGGTAAATGTCAGCATCAGTAGTGATCTTCCACTAGGGACCATAACCTGGGTGCTATAATTTTTTAGCAATAAATGTATAATACCCACTCTCTCCCATTAGTTCTATACGACTATAGGAGGAGAGAGCGAGCGGAGATGGGAAGCCGGAGGGGGAATGACAAGAGTGAGCGAGGTGAAGGAAGATGAAAGGAAAAAGGTAGATTGAAAAGAGGATGGGCGGGAGGAAGGAAAGAAGGTGGGGAAGAGATAGATGGAGAGATGCACGATTACATGTGTTAGGCCCAGCATTAGCATCCTGGCCCCGCTCCTGGCAGCATCGTTTGATATAGTCTGTGTTAGTAACTGTATTACTCTATGAAAGATAAACTACCGGGTACGATCAGCTAAAGCCGGAATAACTTGGAACAAGCTGCGAACTCTCTCCAGTTGCCCCCCCCCCCCCCCCCCAAAGAATACGTTAGAACCAGTTTGTGTGTTGTATGTTTTGCGTCAGGATTTCCTATAATAAAAATAGACAACCAGGTGCGTTAATTCTCAAAGGCGGCAACATGGCTACGCGTTTTTACCCGTTAAACTGACCAGTTATTAATAGCATCAGAGTTCGGCGTTAAAAAAGGCAAAATAATTTACAAATTAAGGGCTTTCAATACGTTTAACTTTAAATCGTGCCTTTTCGTTTGTTTGTTTTTAAAATAAGTTGCGTTGCAATTCGAAGTGTAAATGTAAATTTCTTTGAAAAATCCTGGCAATCAAATTCGCAGAGAACTTTGATGTGCCGCATGAGCGATGAATATTATAAGCGATAAGCAGAATTGCAGACGGCCCCGAGCAGACGACAGTTCGAGCAGCAATCTAGTTTCAAACGAGAAAAGTTCTCCCCACAATCGATGCTTTTGAAGAATAAAAATGACACTATTACCTGGATTTAATGAATGTAAGTGTTCTTCGGTTTTCGTGTTCAAATGTCAGATTTTGTAAATCTAGAGAAAGTTTTAAATAATCACGTAGGCTTACGTAGCAGGTTAGGTTAATAAGCATGCGGACTACAAACTGTAGCACCCTGTGCGGAACGGATACGAATATGCAAGTGTTTCGCTATTTTGAAGGACTAAGTTGACTTTATAATAGTTCATTTGTTTATTACCTTTTAATTAGTGTAATAGATTTGGTGATTTCTAAAGTGGAAATTTTTGCGGAAAGGAAAAGAATTCATAGAGAATGGAATCAAAAGAAAATTTGAGGAAGGTATTTTCACCACTGAAATCTGAAAAGGTGCATGGCAGCAGAGCATGAAACACAGGTAGGTAGAAGTTAGAGAATTAGAAAAATATTGGGTCTAAATATTTTCATAAGTCGGAAATTTCCCCTCCAAAAATTTTCGGTCCAGAGAGACCCCGACCTTAATCAGTGGGCGTATCCGACAGCATCGGACAAGAGGGCAGCAAAATTCCGAAGTCGTCTGTTCTGTGAAAAAACTAGCGTGAAATTATTCCCCATGGCCAAAATTTAGGCAAGTGGTCGCAATCCACCAAAAAATCGGGGGTCTTCCATATTTTTTCCTCTACTTCTTTCTCTCTCTTTGGGGGACACCCTTCTTTCTGACACCCGTATGAATCGGAAACATCACGGAAAACCACATAAACCGTGTTGTTTGGGTTTATTTCCGGGACGGTTTCCGAATTCATAAGGGTGTCAGGAATAGGGTGTCAACCTTATGGAAACACCTAAAATCGGGGGGAAAAATGCAGTATTTCGAGCTAGATGTTGTATCTGCATTTCTCGGTCGGAATGTCACAAAGTTTTAAAGTTGGGTGACCCGATTGCAACCGTGCCACCCGCCCCACTTTACTCCATCAAAACTTAATATTTTAATATCAGAAGAATAGTCATGTTTGTCTCATTAGGTCACGCTGACCAAATGAAGCCCCGGGAAATGTTTGTTTTGGATGTAATGAGTGACCAAAAACGGCTCTATGTGTGGTGACGACATTAAGCCTAAGACACCACTGTCTTATGACAAGCAGTACCACATTTGCTTCTACTATCCGTCGGATGGACCAAGCTTACCTCAAAATATGAAATAAGAGTTTTTGGTATATGCCTCACCATATGAGGGAGAATACATCATATGAAAATTGGTACACTCTAAACAAAAATGCGCATTAGAACCATTTTTGTCTCATGTATGGACACCCTAAATAGAACCCTTCTAAAAATGGTTCTTAAAAATTGAGAACCCCACACATGTTTCCTAACATAACCAAAAAGGTGTAAGTACAGCAGTGGAGACTGTTTTTGGTCGTTGAAGAACCTGTCCTCTATATGGAACCTTAAGGGGGGGTTCATTATAAGGAGGAAAGTTTGGAACCGCTTTAGCACCCTTTTTTGCTTAGAGTGTCAGGGGTCGTATCACCAACTTTAAGGGTGTTGCAATAGCCTAATAGTTAGGCCCGATGGTTGTGTTAAAGTGAATAGTGTTAGGTTTTGTGTCATTTACATGAAGGTTCGGTCAACATGCATTATATTAGGCATGTATTACTTCATCTAGCCAGTGGGGCTGAGTTTGAATGTGTAATACTCTCTAAAGGCATTTTCTAATTGAAAAGAGTTTTAAAAAAGATCATTTTGTGTTAGAATAAATCGCATGTTACTTGATAGGTAGCATCTTAATGACAGTTGGCTTTGACAGGGTAGTAACCTCCGGTGCTGTGAAAACAGTAATGGCTGGTCTTGTTAGTTGGTGATTGGTTGCCTTAGTCTAGCTACGGTCAGGCGGTGGCGGCCTGGTGGCGGCCAAGCATCATTTCATAATAGCAATCACAAAAAAATGTTAAAAGAAAAGTTACAGTAATCGGAGTGCAAACCACAAACCAATTGGGTGCTTTGATGTGGGTCTGGCATGGGTGTTCCCATGACCACATACGGGCCTCGTTTGGGAATAAGAAAAAATTCCTTGAAACATTTTGATTCGCTCTGGCTTTACGTGTTTAAACCAATGACGAACGTCGGAAATTGGGATTGTGGGCCGCCCCCCTCCCTGGCTACGGGTCAACGTTATGATATAGTACATTTCAATTGACAAGGCGTTTGCCAGGTTCCTTATGTGTAGTTTGCCTTCTCTACCCATTTTAGTTAACCCTTTTAGATTGTTAAACACATCCTTTCAGAAAGCCACGAAAATAAAAGACGAGATAAGCTGTGCATACTGTTGTTATAGTTGCGTTGGGTAAGATTTTTAATTTTGGTTGATTTTTTTAACTACTTAGTAGATCGGACTTGTGTTTGGTCGATTGTGTGAGACCCATCCGCCATTTACATTAGCGGGTTGTATTAAGACAACGACCCGTGCTCGATTGAGCATGGGCATTCCAAACGGTAATTAAGGGAATGCTGTAGGCTATGAGCCAAAGAGAAAAAGATGCGGCGATTAAGGGCCACAGTGGGCAGCACCCCGGGATAGTACATAATTTTCCGAATAATTTGTTCTAAAATTATAGAAAATCAGTTCTACGGTGTTTCTCACGTTAGTATAATGTGCACATTTTTCTAGGAAAATGAATTACATATGTCATCTATTTTTTTTTTGCTTTTGAATATCAGTATCAAATCGGATAGGTACATCATTGATTATTGACTCAGCAAATAACGGCGCTTTGATAAAGTAAATCCGCTCGGTATGATTATTTTGGAATAAATTTTGACTTCAAAATCCGTCGGGGTTAGTGGATTTAACCGCACAATGCAAAATAGTGTAATTTCCAAAACGGTCATTAGGATTCAAAAATATCGTGACCAGCCTAAGCTTTAGTTCAAGTCTGTTGTGTGTAAACAGTTCTGATGCGTTAAGAAACGACTCTTATCGTTTTGAAAAGACGGGCACTTACGCCGGGACGTTGATGCCGTTTGGGAATTCGATGTTGGTGTTAGGTTGGTGTCCTAACCCCCGTTAGTCACAAGCACAAGAGTGGCGTACATTTCACGATCACCGTCAACCCCAGATGATGGCGGCCAACCCAAGCATCTAAATTTAGATAGCTTGTTTTCTAATTCGCGCCATTGCTAACCCCGAAAACAAATGTTTTTCTGTTCAACTCGCAACATTTGCGCCAAAGGAAAAAATTAAACACATAATACAACGGACCTTGAGGGGAGCACAGTTCTTCACGAGAGACTGGCGACTGCTGTGGCCTGAGGGCGCACAAATTGCCTATCCGACCTGGATCAGGGATCGCCAAACTCGCCTATACCGAAAACATCATGAATAATAATACTCTATACTTACCAACCGCGGCGCCCTAACATTAACATCCCCGACAACTTCATGACCCTCACAGAAATTTGCTTGAAAAAAGTTAACATGGAAAAAACTGAAAAAGAACATGACACAATTCATGTTAAAAAAAAACACAACTTACAAAAAGGTAAATCAGGCCGTGCAGCTCGTTCCTGCGTGAAACGGTCAATGAGCATCCAACACCCGGACCTACCACATCGTCAAATCCCCGCTAACTAATCGATATGCAAAATGAGCCCTCGCGCAACGAAAACTAACATTGTTTTCTAATTCGCGCATGCTCAACCGAAAACAAATGTTTTTCTGTTCAACTCGCAACATTTGCGCCAAGGAAAAACATTACACATAATAACTGACCTTAGGGGAGCACCGTTCTTCACGACGGACTGGCGACCTATACCTGAAAGTGCTCCCCTACTCAAGAAAAAAGAACGGGAAACTACGGAATAAAGAAGTAAAACAAAACCACTAACAGCTATATGCTTCAATTCAATTTCTTCAATCACTAAAAGATACTGAACTTACACAAGAATATAGCAGAAATGTCCAAAATGAATATGTGAACACACACAAAGGTTACACCATCAATACCTAAATTTGAGGACACAGATAACTTGTTATCTAGTGTCTCTTTCACATACCTGTCTTTTACGACTCGGATGACCAACCTGCATGCCTTCTAAATAGCATGTCCGGCAATCTGACCGCAGCCGCTGACAGAGGCTCCTCCTGCGCGGTGGCCATGTAAACCGCCAAACTTCTGGCATCCAAACCAATACTCGCTATAGCTTCTTTAAATATTTTGACGCCGCCTAGAATAGGATAACTTACCAGAACGCAAATATAAGATAACTTGAATTCAAGAAAACCAAAGCCTTAACAAATAATCGGAAGAATCAAAATCAGATACAACTGCGCCTTAGGTACTTTTAAAGCATGGCAACAGGACCTGTTTGTTCTTTGTCGCCCCAACAATCACTCAACTACCCTCTCTGAATTGAACACGTGTTAATCTTATCTATAACAATTTGATATAGAACACAAAACAATACTATCATATTGGCAAAATTGACAGCGCATCATATCACAAAAGGCGGAAACATATCCCAACAAGTAGCATACCGAAAAGCCTAGTGTCTTTTCAGATCTATGTTATACTTGTAGTCAATGCCAAAAACGTAATCAGGTGTCACTGATCCTTTAATTCACTGGCTGGCCAAAATCCGCTTTAGGCCAATCTAGAGTAACTGTAAAAAACTTAAGGATACAGGATCTCTCTTGACATAGAATGGGTGAGCAATCAAAAGACCACATTCAGGGCCAAAAATGTCGTCACTATCCTGCTATAAGGAGCATCACAATTTGTATTAATCAAGTACCTTGCAATAATTTCTGACCAGGGGGTTACAATCCACTATATCAAGTCGACACCAAAACTTCCCATTCGGCTACAGCATGTTTTATTTCTTGGTACTGTTTGCTCTCAGTTCTAGAAGATCAAAACATGACTCAAGTGGAACGAAAAACCCGTATTCTGAAGCAAAAATCATGATACACATAACGGTATTATGTAATCTGCAATAGTAAGGATCTGATCACTAAATCGAATTCCATATTTTAAGCCCGTGTCCAAATCCATAACAATATACTATATTCTAAAAGACCAGTGTCTAAAACACGGTACACTGTACATAACAAATAATGACCTGGTCATCTTCAAATTTCTCCAGAGGAAAAAGTTATTAAGGAATATATACAATCTACCATTAAACCTCACACAACAACTCACTTTGAAGGCGTCGAGTGCCAAAAAAAACAGCACGGTTTTTATCGGTATGATGTAATGCTGAATAGTGAGATCTGATCACTAAATTCGAATTCCATATTGTTAGGACCCATTGGTCAAAATCAATAACAATATACTATATTCTAAAAGACAGTGTCTAAAACACGGTACACTGTACTTAAAATACTGACCGGTGTCATCATTCAAATTTTCTGCCATAGAGAAAAAAGTATAAGAAATTTTAAATTACCATCTACGCGAGCCACACAAAACCTCACTTTGAAGGCGTCAGTCTCATAAACAGACCGAAGGTTTTACCGGTATTATGTAATGCTGCCATGTAAAATATGATTATAAATTCGAATTCCATATTTTAAGACCAGTGTAAAAATCAATAACAATCAACTATATTCCTAAAAGACCAGTGGTCTAAACACGGTCACTGTGTACTTAAAATAATACGGTGTCATCCTTCAAATTTCTCCATAGAAAAAAAAAAAGCTATAGAATATTTACATCACCATCTAACCTCGCACCACAAAAACCTCATTTGAAGGGTCAGTGCCAAAAAACAAACGCGTTTTTACCTTGAATAAATATGACTGACTGACTGAAAACGTACTTCTACCACACTGCTGGTGAACGAATGGAATTGGAAAAAACGAATGCGGCCAAAAAAGAGCGAAGGTCAAGCTGGCACCACTAAAGTGCCCCTAGCTTTACTAACTATGACATACTTTATGGTCTGACCAATCAAAACAATAGGTTGCACGAGCCAATTAATGTCCAATTCCCATGAAACCAAAAAGAATCCACCTGGCCAGTGCACGGACACAAAAATTATTTAAAATTCTCTATAAGAAATTGCATTCATCGGCGAAGTGATCTACAGTGAACGGACCCCAGCTTCAACATGAAATTAAACGTATGGGAAACCCCCAACCATCATAACCAAACTCCTGGCACTCAACAAATCAGCTTCATGTACGCCTCCTGGGAAGCAATATGGGACTTGACAAATAGGAGCCCATTTCTTACAAAATGTCGCAAGATCAATGCTCATACTCTGTCACTCAACATTCACACTTCCCTCCTTACACACTGCATCCACCCCCGTTTCAGAAATACCCTGACCATTTGCCTGACATACAGAAGCAAACGTCGTATGCCAGTGCAACCCCTAAGTTCATCTCCAGGTGTAAAACTTTAGCTAGATCTCTTAGGACGCCCCGACTGTCTAATTCCATGCTCGGTATTATGTAATGCCTGCACTAGTAAGGATCTGGATCACAAATTCGAATTCCAGATTATTAAGACCCGATAATTCAGCAGTGCAAAATCACTAACAATATACTATATTCTAAAAGACCAGTGTCTAAAACACGTTACACTGTGTACTTAAATAAGACCCAGTGTCATTCCTCAAATTATCTCCATGAGAAAAATCTTTTGGAATATGTACATTCTACCATCAACCCTCCCACCACAAAAAAACCTCACTTTGAAGGCGTCAGTGCCAGAAACAAACGACGGTATTTACCTTGAATAACTATGAAATGAGTTTGCGGCAGCTAAAATTTTCTATTACTTCCACCACAAATTTGGAGAAACGAGTGATTTGGAAAAAAAGGAAAGGGCCAAAAGAGGCTGAAGGCCAAGCTGGCACCACTAAAGTGCCCCTACGCTTTCTAGTATGAACGTTGCTTTCTGGCTGACCAATAAAAACAAAAGGTGGCACGAGCCAATAATCGTCCAATTCCCATGAAACCAAAAAGGCATCCACCTGGCCAAGGGACCGGACACAAATACTTAGAATTAAAATACTGTAATATAGGAATTGCATTCATCGACGAAGCGGATCAAACAGCGAATGGTCCCACATATCATTCATGAAATAAAAACGTTTGGGAACCTTACCCATCATTATAACAAACTCCAGGGGGCCCGTTGACTTGTTTACAGATTACAACGCGTTCGAGCTCACAACGACGTTGCAAGCTTCACAACGATTTGCTAAGGTCCACAAGCAATAAGGGTCATAAAGTATTGCCGCAACGCGTTGTGAAGAAGTCACACGGTTGCCGACATCGGCAACGCGTTGTAACATTTGGCAACGCGTTGCGAAAATTTCACAACCGCGTTGCGATATTTCGTCAAACGCGTTGCGGTGTCGGCCAAACAGAATCCAAAATCACGACTTTCTGTGACGTATTCAAAAAAGATACAATTCTCACAACGCGTGCGACCTTCACAACGCGTTTGCAAACCTCACAACGCGTTGGGCAATACGCTATGAACCTTATTGCCTCTCAACACGCATTGTGAAGTTTAAAATCGTGTTGTGAAGCTCGCAACGGTTGTGAAGGCTGCACGCGTTGTGAAGCCATAAGGGTCATAACGTATTGCCGCAACGCGTTGTGGATCTATTTTTTTGAAATACGTCACAGAAATGCAGATTTTGATTGGACGACGCCGCAACGCGTTCCAAAAATGTCGCAACCGCGTTGCTACTTTCCACAACGCGTTGCGGCAATACGGTATGACTCTTATGGATGTGAACCTTCGCAACGCGTGGTGAAGTTCGGCAAAGCGTTGTGAAGGTCGCACAACGCGTTGTGAGGGTGAAACCGCGTTGTGAGTTTCCACAACGCGTTGCTATATATTTGCAAACGCGTTGTGGTCTAATTTTCGAGAATTACGTCACAGAAATTCGTCATTTTAATTGCCGACGCCGCAACGCGTTGTTACTTCTCGCAACGCGTTGCCGAAAGTCGCAACGCGTTGACAAATGCCGCAACGCGTTGCAGGAATACGTTCGGCCTTTATGGCTTGCATACACGACCTCAGTCATCGTCCGTTCTTCAGATATTTTGAATAACGCTTTTAAAGGTGCAAAGAGAGATTCACATATCAGGTCCCAAAAAAATTGAAAGTGCTGATTTTTGTCCTGATGTAAAGCTTTCCATCAAAAATACCCCACCTGAAAGGATTAAGCTGATGTTTCTTTGGTACAACTAATTTGAAATTTCTAATTCCGTATAGGCGCAAATACGAAATTCAGCCTATGTTTTACATTGAAAAAGCCTATCAGAATCGCCTTTTTCTCTCTTTTAAGGCATTCTGGAGTCACATCCAAGGTAAGAAATCTATTGAGTGTAGTCTATATGAAAATTTACTATTTGGGTGCCCAAAAAATCTCTCGTTGCACCTTTAATAGAGCTGATTGTCCAAATCCAATTGGAATAAGAAAAATTGTTAGAAATTAACATATAAAAAAAATCATAATTTTACTTTGTTACATGAAAAATGGCGAATAAACCAATGGCGATTTCTATGGGGCTTTTATGGTCGGCCATCGCCTGAGGCATCTCGCCGGTGACGGCCATAGAAACCCAGATTTTGACGCCGACATTGGTTTAACACGTTAAAAAAAACGGAATGTTGACGAAAAAATTCTGATCTTTGAGAATAGTATGCAACATTATTTTTATTGTTCCAAAAGCATTGGAGCTGAAGAATCAACTCCAAGGTTGTTGGTTAATTTTTAATTTTGTATGAAAACCGGC
>JAMKCH010057946.1:0-17102 GCA_023653785.1 Ophioderma brevispina | reverse complement strand
CTCATGATGTGCCTTTTACTGCTAACATTGAAATAATTGACTTCATACAAAGAAAATGAGGTTTAAAGGGATTCTTTGCTTCAACGTCATTACTGAAAAATCAATTACTAGCATAGACGGTTTACAACAAATCGCGTTCTCTGATGTTAAGCTTCTCCGTGGGCAGCGTCTAGCGATGGGACATATTGATTTTACTTTTGGATAGTCTGCTGTTGTCAGTTCGAGTCCGGTGGTGACCACCACTTTCGGCATATTAAAATTATGCTAGTACTCAGTTCTGGTGGTCATCTGTTTAATTTTTAGTTATGTGGCTAACGTCACCCTGACCATTGAAGAGTATAAGGGAAGTATAATCAATCTACAATTTTACAAGGAGGTTTTCAGTGTTCTCTTTACGCGCTTTTCCAGGAGTTCTATACCAGTTCTAAAGGGCCTACTCAGAGATTCCTGAGGAGGGCGCCCTCATACAAAAAAAAATCGTGTTTTTGCATGGTACATAATGCTTTCCATATACTAATCACTTGTGTGAAATGCTAAGCTTAAACGAATTCCTTCACATATAGAAAATCCGGATCCCGAATTTGTTTATACACAGTATCTATGGGAGTAATACGACACATAAATGTTTACTGCATCAAAACGAAAAATCAGATTTTCATCTCAAATTTCGGAATTGTGCATTGTAGGTTAATATTCTGGTTAGGTCTAGGTGACTATTTTTCGTTATTACACAAAAATAATATTCGAAATCTCTGAGTAGACTCGTTAAAGGTTTCGTGTGATGCTGAAGAAAAATGGCATCTTTGTACACTTATAAGCTTATCGTAGAAATTGACAGGCGGTTTCCTTAATTGATATGGTCCTTCTTGGTTAAAAAATACGTCTTCTCACTGAATGCAAAGCGAACTCTTCTTTCTTTTATTTAAAAACGTAAAAAGACAGTGTATTAACAACAAAAGGAAACTAAAATACATTTCCTCAATTTTTATGGCCCTTTTTTAATTCTATTTGTTTGTGAAAAAAGGGCCTAAACATTGCAGAAGAAACCCCTTACAATCTGAATTATCTCAGTACTGTAGGAGATAAAAATGTCAAAAAGCACTAAACGTTTTATTGTTCAAGTATATAAATTTTATAAAATCTGCTTAGTATGTGGACTCCAAGCTCTCAGTATTTTATTATCAAATGATTAAGAGCAGTATAACAACAAAAAATACCTTGAATATATACCGAAAAAAAACAATCGACTCGAATACTTTTTATTATAACATTGTTCAATACTCCTTAACACTTTGCTTTACTTAATACAACCTGGCACAACACGTATCTCGGCATGTTTCTCGATCAGTACTGTGCAAAGTCAGACCATTTGAAAGTGTGGTACCACGCAGTTACGTGGTATGATTTACCACAAAGATGTTTTCCGACTGAATGAGCGAGAAGTCCTACTTTGCAATATAATTATGATTGTGGTCCGCGTGTTCGTGTCCCAAGTAATGCCCACTGAAAAATACAAAACGAACTTTTGGTTTTGCGGGTTTGCGTCTTTCGGGCGTTCGATCTCAGCCCAGTTTGCACGCTTTTACAAGCGAGGTGGTGTGAATGAAGAGCAAGACCTAGGCAACAACATTGTATATTTCGAAACTTTCAAATGGTAGGACTGTGGCCACAGTACTGATCAAAAAACAGCCGAGGATACTTTTTGTGCCAGGTGTATTAAATAACACATCACGTTCAAGGTCGACCAGCGATACAACATACAACGTAGGTAATAATCACACACCACTCAACACTAAAGTGTATAAAATCGTTCGTAGAAAGTAGAAACAGGAGTTTCTTGCAAATTGACAAACTGCTACTTGCACAGCTATTAATGTTCACTAAAAAATAAGGAAATCTACCAAAACACGTTGGCAACGCAACAAGACCACCAAGTTTCTAAAAAGAGTACGAGCCATATAAAGTGATAATGTTAAGTAGCACCAAGTATACTCAAGGCGTCTGCCCCATTGGCAAAACTGGTCCATTTCTTCTACAATAAAAAGAAAAGACAAATGCTAGAAGGGCGCTGATGTAATAATACCGAGTTCAAAACAGTTCCTTATTCTTGTGAGATAACCAGAGCAGTGAGAACCTTCATTTTGTCTTTAGTAATCTTCTTCCTACCAGGTATCTCCGGGAAAGACTGGTACAAAATACGTACCCAGAACCATACGTGACTGAACTAATCACACAACTCATAACAAACATACCGTCAAGAACAGTCGACCTGCAGACCATCGGTAACAATTTTCAATGGGAAAAGAATTGCGCCGCTTGTGGATGATGTTACTACGAGCTTGGCTTTAGTTCCGTATTCTGCGCTCGACCGGTATCTGATCATGAAATCTATAAGACCAATCTCTAACAATAAGAAATCAAGCAACAAAACAAAATGAAACGAGCAATATCAACGTGCAAAAGTATTCATTCAGAACAAGATGGCTTAGAGGCATAAGGCCAAAGCGGAAAAGATGCTCGGATAAGGAACCAAGTGGCGGCACCCCTGGGAAGTACATAAATTCTTCCGAAATAATTTCCCTAAAATTATAGACAATCATTTATACGTGTGTTCTCACGATAGTATGGTGCCCATTCTCGAGAAAAGAATTAAATGTATCTAAATTTAGTCTGAATATCAGTGACTACGGGTTGTACACCCATTATTCTTTGACTCCAGCAAATAATGGGGGCTATTGATAAATAAATCCGCTCGGTATGTTGAAGACCAAACACTTCACAGATTCATTTTTCATTAGGAACTGCAGAGCTAATGTTATCATCCATGCAACTGAAAGATTTTGCAGGTGTAATACCATCACCCGATTTAGATTAAGCTATTTTCATGACGTGTAAAAACAAATTACCTGTCCTCTTCACAGCTTTTCACGATAAATTAAAAACAGTTAGAAGTTCTACTGTGTGTTCAATTTTCTTGACCCTATATTTCATCCTTTATCGGAAAGGGAAACGAAGGTGAACAAAGCTCATGAGCAAAACCTTTTGGCACAAACTGTGACCTAACATCTTATGCAGAAACCAAACCGTAACTTGCCGCGTCACCCCATTTCTATGTAATTTATTGCTTCCATAGCAGAAATCGAAATTCATTCACCTATATGAAAATGCAGGTAAACCGTGGTCGATCAAACTTTTAATTGAATAGAAAAGAGGTCCAATATTAATATGAGTAAGTTATGGGTGTTGGTTATGCACCAAAGAGTTAGGTCATAGGTTGCCAATACAAACTTCTTTCATGAATTTTGTCATCTTCGTTTTTTTGATAAATGATGAAATATACGATCAAAGTTATTTAAACTCCCAGCAGAAGTTTGAGTTTTATTTTCTTCGTGAATGAGGCTGTACATGTAGCTCAATCTAAATCGGGGCGGTGATGAAAACAATCAAAAGTTTTTAAAGTCATGGACAAAACATGGTTTTGCAGTCCAAGAGAAATCTGAAGTCCGTTGTCCTATCATCCTATTCATAAAAGGCGGATTTACTTATCAAATACCACCATTATTGGGGAGTCATGGAAGTGGTATACTTCTCTTGGTCACTGATATTAGGGGGGAGAAAAGGAGATGACATGAATCATTTTCACGAAACTGTGCACATACTAGAAGGGAGAACACGCGAGAACTATTTTTGATAATTTTAGACAATTTATTCTACCAAAACTTACGGTACTTATAGGGGGGCGCACCTAAGTAAACGCTATGAGGATCTTGCCCGGCTAGCTAATTAAGCTTAACACAAGAAATAGGGAAATACTACTCCAAACTCAACTGCCAATATAAACAAGAACAAGTGCAGTTGGATTTATTTAAATCAACCATTTGGTCAATGATGATGGTCCTTTAATGAAACATTTTTAAAAAAAAAAAAACAAAGGAAATGAAAGAAGAATGGGACCAAGTTTTGCCAATGGGGCAGACGCACTTGAGTATACTTGGTGCTACCTTACATTAGAAACTTTTTATGGCTCGTACTCTTTTAAAAACTTGGTGTCTTTTGCGGTGCTCAAAGGTTTTTTTGTTTGGTAGATTGCGTGTAATGCAGGTTAAAAGGTCTTAATTTCATGACTCCCCCTACAAAACATCGGAGCTACAAAGGTCTGGCTAAAAAGTAATTTAAATTCTCCGAGTTTAGGTGGCTTTTTACTACGAGTAGATACTTCTAGATTAATGTATCTGATAAATTATATGCACTGTAAAAAAGTTAATTTGAAAACAGGGGCGGAGCCAGGGATGGCAGGGTGCAGCGCCCCCACCCCCTGGGCTTTCACAAAATTCGGAAAAGAGGGTGGGTTAACCCTCGTCATCCACCAAAAACAAACATCCACCGGGGTATAGGAATTTACAGGGTGATCCCAAAGTGATGGATGGGGGGTGGCAACCACCCACACTTCGAGAAGAGAAAGTACCAACAGCCAAAACAACAAAAGGAACATCCAGACACTTGATTGGTACCAGATAGCTATGGTCCTCCTCTTTCCATTGATACCCAAAATACAGTACCAAAATGCCTGCATACGTCACACAAGGAGTAATAAATTCGCATGTCCAGCAAAACTGCCAATTTCCATTTAAACACACACCACAGTTAGTGAAAATTCAATTTTAGCCAAAAAGAGTAGGAAAATCAGAAGTCATGCGGGGTATTTTACTCTATGAGTGGATGTGAAAACGACTTGTTTTCTTGTTTTATCTAATGACAGCATTTGAGCTTAATTAAGGTGTTGGAGCGCTAAAATTGCGAAATATATTTTTCCACCCTATATTCAGTATTTTCGTATTTCCTAAACATATGACGTCATAATGTGGAGTTGGTACTTAATTTTGTTACCATGGAAAGAAGAAAACTCTAAAGCTATCTTGGTACCAAATCGGGTGTCAGTAACGGAAATCACAGGGTGGTCGGGTCGATCCAGACCTGACGACAGGGGGTGAGGTGCCAAGAGAAATTTTATTTTTGCTTGGTTATACATGGCTGCTAGCTATGGGCGCCGCGTAGAGGGAGAGGTGGGGCGGGGGAGAGAGAGTGTGTGGAGGAACCCTCACTTTACCCTGTTCTCACCCTTCGGTGCGAAGCGCGGAAGCTCTTCAATTTTATCATGGGCAATTCCAAAACTTTCCCCAATGTGTGAGGAGAAGGGAGAAATGTTCATTTCACTTGTATCAACTCCCTTGTATAGGCGATTAGCGTTGAGATACGTTCGTCCCCTGGAGTTTGGACCTATTCAATAAGTCGGAGGAGGGGGAAATGAAAACGAATTCAACCCCACCTTGCACGCAGATGCCCCACAAAGATATCTTGGCGGACACTCCGGTAATATAACTCATCACCTGCCACTAAATACAATTTCATTCATGTATAAACGCCACATAGTGTATTTCAGGGCTTAACATTCCTCACAATACACATGATTAACAGAAAGTCCCTTGAGCCTCATTGAATTTTCACACTCCGCAAGAAGTGGTACGGCGGGTCACATATCAGATGAATCGAGTATTAACGGGCGCTGGACAAGGAGTTTCAAGGTTTCAGGAAAATTGATCGGGGCCCAAATTCAATCAAAAACCTAGCTAGTTAGTGGCAAAACTTAGGCCTGGTAAGATTCTAAAATCCTAGTATGCAAACTTACTGGTGTTGACAACTAAATTGATGAAATTCATAATAAAACCTTACTAAGAACCTGGCTAATGGTACATACTAGGAAAATCGAGTTGCCAACAAGCTCAATCTTTTGTCTACAGAATTGGGGGCTTTCGGGCGGACTGCCTTGGGTGCGTGTGGGAATGAAATTCAATACATTGAGTGACTCCCCCGTTTGTGTTTGAGCCATGGTCATCTCCACAGTTAACATACTTGATCACTGTGAACCATGTGATCAACATAATGCCAATATAATGGTGTAGCTTCCGTATATATAGGCATGTAAACATGAGCAAAACTATATATATATCGGAGTTGACAAACAGAAGCACGTAACTCAGCACTGAAAGACATATTATTAAAGAATTTCTTTAATTTCGATGTAATTACTACTTTTGAGAAATGTGATGTTTAATAGTTTCTACTAAGCAACTATTAATTACTCAAAATGTAAACATATCATAAAGCTCATTATGGTACGGTAAGCAAAAAATATAAACTTAGTAAACAAAGAACAATTTTAATTACTGAACAGCCAGATTGAAGGAAAAGTCTTTAATATTATTTCACTGACAGTAAGGGTTTGATAATGTGTGTTCATTTCAAATATATGAGCATTATTTTGGGGCCTGTTTTTACCCAAAGTTCCTCCTTTCCCCTTTTCATGATGCTATTACGGCATTATGTAATGCAAATGAAAAAGTGAAAAATTTTTTGAAACTTTAAATCATATTTTTTTTTTATCATGTATATATATATTGTTTAAATTTAAAATTTCACAATAACTAAATCAATTAATTTGTAGCAATAAAATTCGGTTGTTTGTTTTGTAAAATATTTGACAGAAATAGATAATAATAATATGTTACTTCATGATTTAGTTGCCAACTAGTGACTTAGAGTTGCTTGGATCAACTCGAAATTTAGCCAGATGATGCGTTAGGAATGCAACTAGCACTAGTAAGGTTTTAATGATTTCAATAAGTATCAACTAGGCAACTGTCAATTTTAGTTGCCAACTAGGTTGGAAGTTTTATGAGGACATCGACGGATAAGGAATGACAGGGCGCCCTCTATAGTTTTATGAGAACGGATGAAATTGAAAAGTTTGCATAATATAAGCGACATGCTCAAAGTTACCCTTTTGATGGTTTCAAAAAATCCCCACTTACATAAATTCCCCCAAGTCGGTTTTATGTAAAGTTATAATACAGGCTCAAGGGTAATTAAAATTTCCATATTTAACCCTTTCCCCCTAAGAACCACAATGCCGCGTTCCAAGGATGCGCGCTATATTATTTGCAACATATATGTGAGTTGGCGTTCTGGTTCTTGGGGTGGAAAGATAGCATTTTTGCAGTTTGGTTTTTGGGGGGCCCGGAACACTAAGTGGAATTGCCAAAAACAAACACGACGAACTTGTTACATACAAAATCATACCAACATACAGTCAAGAACAGTTAGAATGCGATCCATCGGAAACATATTCAATGGGAAAAGAATTGCGCGCGTGGATGATGTACTACGAGATGGGGCTTTATTCCGTATCTGCGCGCGACCGGTCTCCGAATCATTGAAATATATAAGACCAATCTCCAAACCCACACTAATTAAGAAATCAAGCAAGAAACGCAACTAAGCAATATCAACTTGAACAAGTATTCAAAGTCAGAACAAGATGGCCTTAGAGGCTATAAGGCCAAAGCGAAAGCTGCCTCGGATAAGGGACAAAGGTGGGCGACCCTGGCCAGTTACATAATTCTTCCGAAAATTTAATTTCTAAAATTATTAGAAATAAATTCTACGTGGTTCTCACGTATAGTATGTGCACATTCTCGAGAAAATGAATCATGTAATCTAAAAAAATTTATGTCAAGGAATATCAGTGGACTACGGGATGTCCACCATAATCATTGGACTCCAGCAAACCCCTAAATGGGGGACTATTGAAAATAAATCCGCTCGGTATTAGAAGACCAAAAACGCTCACAGATTCCTTTTTCATCTGGAATGCAGAGCTAGGTTATCATCCAGGGCAACTGAAAAGATTGCAGGGGTTATACCATCGCCCCGATTTAGATTAAGCTATTTTTCAGACCGTGGAACACAAATTACCTGTCCTCTTCACAGCTTTTCACGAATAAATAAGTTAGAAGTTCTACTGTGTGTTCAATTTGCTTGACCCTATATTTCATCTTTATTCGAAAGGGAACGAAGGGAACAAAGCTCATGAGGAAAAACAATTGTTTGGCAACTGTGACCTAACATCTTTATCAGAACCAAACCGAACTTGCCGCGTTAACCCCATTTTATGTAATTTATTGCTTTCATAGCAGACAGAAATGGAAAATCATTCACCCTATAGACAATGCAGGTTAAAACGGTGTCGAACAAACTTTTAATGATAGCAAAAGAGGTCAATATTAAGAGATTAGTTCTGGGTGTGGTTCTGCACCAGATGTTTGAGGTCATAGCTGCCAATAAAACTTTTTCATGAATTTTGCTCCATCTTCGTTTCCTTTTGAATATAATGATGCAATATCGATAAAAGTATTAAACCCCAGCAGAGAGTTGGTTTTATTTGTCTTCGTGAATGAGGATGTTGCTCAATCTAAATCGGGCCGTGAAAACAATTCAAAAAGCTTTAACGTCCTGGGACAATAACAATGGTTTTGCAGTCCCCGAATCTGAAAGTATCCGCTTGCGTCCTATTATCCTATTCATAACAGGCCGATTTACTTCCATAGAAAAAATAACACCCACTTATTTGCTGGAGTGGCGGGAGTCATTGGAACGTGGTATACATTCTTGTCACTGATATTCAGAGGGGGAAAAGGAGATGACATTTAATTCATTTTCACGAAAAGTGCACAGTACTAGAAGTCGATTTGAAACACGCGTAGAATGATTTTAGGATAATTAGACAATTTTTTAGCAAATTATGTACTATTAGGGGTGCGTACCTTAGTAAACGCTAGGAGATCTTGACCGCTAGCCTACTAAGCTTAACACACCGAATCAGGATACTATTCCACCCCAAACTACAACTGCCCATAAACAAAAACAAGTGCAGTTGGATTTATTTAATCAACAATTTGTCTAATGATGATGGTTCATTTAATGAAAACGACATGGACGTTCTCAACAAAGGAAATGAAAGAAGAAATTGGGACCCAAGTTTGCCAATGGGGCAGACGCACTTGAGTATATTGGTGCACTTTAATTATCAACTTTCTATTGCTCGTACTCTTTTTTAAAACTTGGTTGTTTTTTTTTTTTTTTTTTTTTTTTTTTTTTTTTTTTTTTTTTTTAATTAAAGGTTTTAAAAAAAAAAGGTCTTAATTTTTCATGTCTCCCCCACACAACAGTCGGACAGCTCCAGGTATGGCGAAAAAGTAATTAAAATTCTCCGAGCTTTTAGGTGGCTTTATACGAGTAGATACTTCTAGATTAATGTTATTATCGATATAAACTTATATGCCATTTAAAATTAAGTTTAAACAGGGGCGAACAAGGGGAGGCAGGGTGCAGCCGCCCCCACCACCGGAGGAATTTCAAAATTCAGAAAAAAGGGGGTATTAACACTCGTCATCCCCAAAAAAACAAACATCCACCGGGGATAGGTAATATCAGGGTGATCCCCAAGTGATGGTAGGGGGGTGCAACCACCCCACTTCGGAAGAGAAGTACCAACATGCCTAACCAAACAAAGGAAATCACAGACACTGATTTTGGTACAAGATAGCTATGGTCCTCCTCTTTCATTGATACCAAAATACAGTACCAACATGCCTAGCAGTCGTACAATGGAAACGTCATAAATTCGCATGCAGCCAAACTGCCAATTTCCATAAACACACATCACAGTGAAAATCAACTTTAGCAAAGAGGTTAGGGAAAAAATCGATTGTAATGCGGTATTTTTGTACTCTCTTGATGTGAAACGACTGTTTATATAATGACAGGCAATTTTAAGAGCTATAATAAGGTTGTTGAGTCGCTAAAATTGCGAAATATCATTTTTTCCACCCTATATCAGTACTTTCGTTACCTTCCTCAACATATGACGTCATAATGGGGTGTTGGTACTTATTTTGGTACCATGGAAAAAGAAGCAACTCTAAGCTATTCTGTGGTACAAATCGGGTGGTCAGTATCGAAATCAAAGGGGTGGTCGGGGCGGATCACAGACCTGACTACAGGGGGTGCCAAGGAAGTTTTAATTTTCTTGGATTAAAATGGCTGCTATGGGCGCCGGGAGCGGGCGGGGGGTGGGTGCGAGAGGGGGTATCCCCCTTCCGTGCGAAGCGCGGGAAGCTCTTCATTTTTATCATGGCAATCAAACTCCCCAATGTAGTTAGGAGCACATGGTCATTTCACTTGTATCTACACTGGTATAGTCGATTCGCGCTGATACGTTCGTCCCCCTGGAGTTTTGGACCTATTCAATTAAAGTCGAGAGGGAAAATGAAACGAATTCAAATGCACGTGCCACAAAGGATTTCTTGGAGGACCAATCCGGTAATATAACTCACTACCTGCCAATAAAAATACAATTTCCTTCATGTATGGCAACGCACAATAGTGTATTACAGGCCTTAACATTCCTCAAAATAACATGATAACAGAAAGTCCTGCGACGCATTGCATTTCACCTCCGCAGAATGGTACGGGGTCAATATCAGAGAATCGAGTATAAGGGCGCTGGAAAGAGTTCAGTGTTTCAGGAAAATTGATTGGGCCCAAATTTCATAAAACCTAGCTAGTTTAGCTGGCAACCTAAGGCCTGGTAAGAATCTAAAATCCTTATATGCACTACCGGAGTTGACAACCTAAAGTGAAATTCATAAAACCCTTACTAAGAAACCTTGCTAACTAGTTACTTACTAGGAAATCGACGTTGCCAACAAGCCCAATCTTTTGTCTACAGAAGTGGGTGCTTTCGGGCGGAATGGCCTTGGGTGCAGTGTGGGGAATGTAAACCTTCAATACATTGAGTGACTACCCTTTTGTGTTTGAGCCTGTTCATCTCAAGCATATTAACATGCTTTGATCAACTGTGAACCATGATCAAAATAATGCCAATATAATCTGTAGTAGCTTCCGTATATATAGGCCGTAAACATGAGCAAACCTAGACTAGATATCGAGAGTTGACAAACAGGAAGCAAGTAAATCAGCACTGGAAAGAAATTTAAAGAATTTCTTTAATTCTGCTGTAATACTATTTGATGAATGTGATGTTTATATTGTATACTAAGCCAATATATTTAATACTCAAAATGTAAAACATATCATAAAGCTTCTATATGGTACTGTAAGCAAAACATATTAAACTTTGTCAACAAAGAACAATTTTTTAATTATGAACAGCAGAATTAAAGAAAATTCTTTAATATTATTTCATGACAGTAGGTTTGATAATTTATTTTCATTTCAAATATATGAGCATTATTTGGGGCCTGTATTTACACAAGTTTCCTCCTTTCCCTTTTCAATGATGACTATTACGGCATTATGTTATGCAAATGAAAATTGAAAGACAAACTTTCACTCATATTTTTTTTTATCAAATGATAATATATTGTGTAAATTTAAATTTCACAATAACTATAAATCCAATAATTTGTACCAATAAATTCAGTGTGATTGTTTGTAAAAAGACTTTACAGAAATAATAATAATAAATAAATATTGTTACTCAATGATTTAGTGCCAACTAGTGCGTTTAGCGTTGTGCGATCAAAACTCTACATTAGCAGATTTTAGAATGGAACTAGCACTAGTAAGGTTTATGATTTCAACTAGTAATCAACTAGCAACTAGTCCATTTTATTTGCCAACTAGGCTTAGTAAAGTTTTATGAAGGACCTCGACGGCCGGATTAGGAATGAAGGCGCCCTCTATAGTTTCATGAGAACGAATGATTGAAAAATATGAACATGAAAAGTTTTGCATAATAAGCGACATTGACTCACTAAGTTTACTTTTGTGGTTTTCAAACAAATCCACTTACAGATAATTCCCCCAAAAGTCGGTTATGTAAGTTATAATACAGGCATCAATGGTAATTAAAATTTCCCAAATCATTTGCAACCCTGTTTCCCGCCCAAGAACCACAATGCGCGTTCAAAGGATGCGCGCTATTATTATTTTTTAGCAAATATATGTGAGTGGCGCGTTTGGTTCTTGGGGGGAAGATCTCATTTTTGCATTTTTGTTTTCTGGGGGGGGCCGGAACGGAAACACTAAATGGAATTTCCAAAAACAACACGAACTTTTTTTACATACAAAACCTGCCACATCACTTGCACGTGTGGTAAGGGCATGCTAATCTACCACATGTACCATGGGCTCTGTTCAGTAACCTTAGATGAGCACATGTTAACAACAGCGACCATGCATCCTGGGTATCATAGAATCATACTAAATACAGGGTGTATTTGCTCAATTACAATGGTGAATGAAAGTTATTAAACTGCGCCATGGGAATTGTAATTAGCTCATAGTGTATTAACTTGCTCATGATATATAAATAGCGCGGTCATGGCCATTGTGTTGTATTCCAAAGTCAGCTGCTTGGTGTGAAGACGGGTTATATAATCCAAATCTTAGCAAGCATAAGCTAATAGGTATTGGGATTGTTTAAAAGGGATGCCTCGTGTGCTCTTGAAGCTTATAAACGGACAAAGGTTTATCTATAGGCGTCACTTACAGCTCAACGACAAAGGGCAGCTATTGCAACATCTTCCTGTTTTTCATATAACGTAAATAAATGGTCATTTAAAGGGAAGGCATGCTCTAAAGCTTTGCTTTTCCAGAGAGCATGCCCTGTAAGTTTCTCAGACTTTCTCATTTTTTCTTGATACAAGTGTATTTTGGGGATTAAAAAACACTTGCGACATGAAAAAGTAGTTGTCAAACACAACTCCAAAATTGATGGTGAACTATAACTTTGGATTATAGAGGGCCCCTTTTTTTTTTTTTCTTTTTCCTTATCCGGCGATGTCCTACCCCAGGATCTTCGAGAGTATATAAGTGTTATACAAAATTAACAGTGGAGGTAAAACAGTTCAACGCCGAGGAACGGTGAAGTTTGATTATGAACGACGAGAAGGTCAAGCAAAGTGTTGTAGATAAATTATATGTAGCAAGAGACAAGAGTTCCTAAAAAATGATCGAGAAGCTCGATCGGCTGTATAGCAAGTGGGAGTGGAATCCCGTGGGATTCAAATGATTAAAGCATCACACATATCTAGATGCCTACGTAGGTCCCAGAGAAACAGAAAGGTTTTGATGGAGGAATTCCCAGGGGTGGCAGATGGCGGCCATATTGGTGTTTCAAACTGGCAGCCATTTAGGTATATTTCAAATCATTAACTCGAGTTCGTGAATGTGCTAGAAGTCAGCTTTGGTTCCAAAACTTCATGTTAAAAACACCTCACCAACTCGCTGGACATGATACAGCTAGATAAGAACCAAAGAAAAGGAAATACGAGTGGCAGCCATTGTTTTTCGTATGTAAGGCGTCTTACCATGTTTATTGTACAGTTCAGCAGTATTTTAGGTGAGTTTCAGTACAAATTCAATATGGTGACACAGTCTCCATTTAAGGGTGATCGGGTCACGATAATCAGATTCGATAGATTTTGTTAAGATTTCGTAATAAAGAACTTTCATCGATGTATGTCACATATCAGAAATAAAAAGGGGCACGGAAATCTTGTTTTTGAGAAAAAATTCATAAAAACGCCTATTTTTTCCAAAAAATTTGTACACACGTCTCTACACGTCGCATGGAAAAATTCATTTTTTCCCGGAATTTTTGAATATTTAAAAAAATCACGGTTCGATAACTTTGTCCAAATTTTGGAAACGTTGCCGTACTACAAGATCTGGCGAGTACTTCAGAAAAAGTAGTTGGGTTACAGAACTAAGGTTGTCTGTTATTTTCGACAATAAGGGAATTTGTAGTAGTATAAAATACCAACGCGATATTAAGGTGCGTTAACAACGCCACAAGTTTCACGCAGGCAAAACCCTAATATAGCGCTGGACAAGCGAACAAAAAGCTAACAAAAACAGGCACGCAATATGTGCGCAATGATTAAACTTATGCAGCCATTCCGTTTTTTCCTCTTTGTTTTAATTTTTAATCTGTTAATATGGAATGTTGTTGTGTATGATGAGAATCAATAAAAAAGACTCGGTAAGAAAAGGGAATGAAAAGGTTTTGAAAGGTGAGAAAGGAAAAGTATTAAAGCAAGGCCGTGTCAGATTCCGTGATTTTGAATGCTTTTAACGCGTGTGTATCACACTCTGAAAAACCATTATTAAACTGGCACGAATTATACCTCTTCTTAGTAGCAATTTTTTAAATACATATCGTCCAACAATTTCGTTCTTTTCGAAGTTAAATGCTATTAAGATAGTTGTCCATTGGGAATATTAAAAAAAACACAATTTTAGAGCATTCGCCATCGTTGTCTTTTATGCTCACTAGTTGGTCGGCACACTATCAGTGCAATGCGCTGGGCCACCACAAAAATCCATTTTTTTTACAAAAAAACAAAAAAACTAAAAAATCTTTTAAAATGTAAAATAAAACCTTAGTATCCCCAGTTGGATATGGGGATTTTAGATTTTGTATCGCTTATTCCAATGTTTTTAAAATGATTATGAAGTTCCTGGTCAATTTTCACAAATGGGAAGATAATCAACAGTATATGTGCCCATGGTAAAGACAGTCCTTTTAATTTTACGCGCATTTCCGGCCGTAATGTTTTTTTTTTTAATGCCCAATATCATTCAGGTAACCTTACATGTACCACATCCAAAACTAGTTCAAAACAAATTATAAAAGATACATGTTTATATTTAAAAAAAATCATTAACCTAAATTACATAAGGTGGTTATAGAAAAAATAGATGAAAATGAGGAGGGAGGTTGATTATGGACAGGCCAAAAAAAGAAAACAAGTAGTTGGAAAGAAAATAAATAAAACATTAAAATAATATTTGGAATAAATATGAAAAAAATCTGCTAGTCATCAACAACTCCTCTCATTCAGAAAGATTGACATGGTTATACAATATACCATTATGAATGGAGGTGTGATTGAACGATTTATACCATTGAAAAAAAAAAATACCCCAACCCCTAAAAAATACAATCAACCAATTGGCCACCAAACACCAACACTCACACACACATCACCCCACCTCTCACCTCACTCAGCTCCACACTTCACCACAACATAACAACAGCAACACAACCCACACAACCCACACACCAAAAAAAAAAACGGCAGGCACCAGACATAACAAAGACACACCACACTCCCACCGACACACAATCACACACATACCCCAAAAACCCCCACCCCCCCCCCACAAACACCCCCCACACCCCACACACACCCACCACACCACAAAATCCCACACTCCCCCCGCTTGCTCGCAACAATCTGAAAAACAAAACAAAAGGGACACCTCAAAATAACAGGACAAATCAGCATAAGAATTAAAACATCCACTTTTTCCCACGACACTTTAACTTGGCTTGGTTTCAGTGGCTATTTCTTTCTCAAACAAAAACAGTTTCAATTCCAATTACTGATAAAATGGGGTTAACTTAGGAATCAAACTCTGTAACCTGCAACAGGTATAAATATTATTTCGCATGAAGGAGTAGCAAAAAATTATATATACCCCCAGTATTTACTCGGGTCACATACCAAAAATAACATTCTCCTTTTTACTATCATCCCTTATTGCACAGGATTGATTTCAGTTTTGACCAAAAGGATCTTGAAATATTGCAATCCCAAAAAAGATGGATAATGACTCAATATCCTGATGGCAAAGTGACCAAAGGTTGGAAGTGGTTAACTTGATATCAAAAAAACTTATTAACAGGGAGATAGCGATTGCATATTTGAAAAACTGAAAAATATCTTAATTTGTTGATAAGGTAGATGTAAAAGGAATGAGATAAGTATCTCTCCAATTAAAATTAGAATCATCAACAAAGGGCAGCCAATTATTTCACAGCACAAATCGGCCATCTGAACAACACAGACGTTTTCTTTAACACAATAGTTGTGAAATTATACTTGCACACATATTGCGATTACAGGACTCATTAACAAAATATATTTGACCTTTTTAAAACATTCATAGTATGTTTATTGCCCATGATAGTTTTTTATTGTTCCCGAATTGGGAATAGAATAAATTAGTGAAAGGTCCATAAGGTACATTCTATAACGGAGTACTTAAGCAATATAAAAATTCAGTGAATGTGAAAAAATTGCCAATATCCCTAATTAAATCTTAAAATATTTACACCCTAGTACACCAACTTTCTCTATACAGAATAGAATTATCATTTTAATGAAGAAGATTTCATAATATTTGGTTATGATGGATAACATCAGTGGAAAGACTCCAAAGAGCAGCATGGCCCAAGCACGAGAATGTCTATTTAGTAAAAGGGTTTATCAATATCATTAATTTTTTTCTCTGATGGGTGGAGGTTGCCAGTTCCAAAACCCAAATTCCGCAAAAGGTTTCAAATTGATGAAAAAAGATTTTTCCATTTACCCTTATTTGTGTGGTCCAGCAGACGTTTAACCCAAGCTATCTTCAGGGCCCCTTATAATGGAAGGGATGTGGCACATACGGAGGAGCCATTCATAATTCACACACTGTATTTCTCTTTATTTGTCCGGCTACCCGCCCAAATGAACTTGTAAACTACTGATTCCAGGTCAATTCCAAATTTTTTTTAGAGGGGCAGGCAGGACGGACAGAAGAAAGATCAATGAGAAGACCCAAAGATTTATTGATTGTTTAATAATACAAGGAGGGCTCAAAACTCTCTATGTGACAAAAAATTCTAAGAATATCTTTTAATTCTGAAAATTTGGGGGTAAAATTCAAATCAAAAAATATGTTCTGATCAGGCGGAATAATAATCCAAGATAATGGACCAGGCCAATGAGAAAAAGAATATTAAATGAACAGATGTCAGGAGGCTTATTACGAAAGCTGCAAGAGGGACCTAAGCTACAGACTTATTCAAGTCATTTGAGACAAGTGAGGTCTGAAAGTTCTTAGAACTTCAATAGCATATATTAGCAAGAGAGGATGTATCTCTTAAATACAAGTGAGAGGATCGTCCGCTATGAATTAATAGGAATAGCTAATTCAAGATTCGAGACCTTTTTTTAACATAATTTCCTCCATAGCAAATACTTAAAATTTCCCCACAAATAATAAATAAATAAGGGCTAAGGGGACACCCTTGATGAACGCCACAAAAAAGGTTAAAAAAAAGGGTGAATGCTTTATTTACATTTGTTAATAAACAAGATGAGATATTCATTATGCGGAAACCTGGA